>BQNB010052894.1:0-40271 GCA_026074375.1 Tanacetum coccineum | reverse complement strand
CTTAGGTTCTCCCATCCTAAACTCCTAATCCTATCAGCCAAACCAGCTCTCTTTCCGCTAGCCACCAACTAACCAGCCTCCAACTATCTCTGAGCAGTCTCAATCTTAGTAATCCTATCAAGAGGAACCTCTAACATGTAGTGAGCTATATCATAAAGAGTACCCTTAAGATTAGGAACATCTCCTCTAGTGGACTTAGAAATACCATCTATAACTAATGGATCTACTGCGATCTCCATCGTGCCTCCCGCACTGGCCTCTGCCTCAAACTCCTTCTTGTCCTCCCTAATATCACTAGTAGCAACCTCAACTCCCATACCTATACCATCCTTAGTAGGAGCTCCAACTCCATCACCAATACCTAAATCTGCAACAGCCTCTGCATCAGCAGTACTGGTATGTGCTTAAATACACATACCTTTTACCTAATAAAATAACCCTAAATAACATAAAACAAATGAAAAATACAGTTATGTGTGTTTTGGTTATTGTGCTTTGCATGTACCGGATAAATCACAAAAGGTCAAAAATCAAGCAAAAAGGACAAAATACGAGCACGAGATTGAAAGAGTACGAGAAATCAAAGCCGAAGGCATATTCATTTTTAATTGGCCAACCCGTGCCCATTTTATTAGGCCAGGTCAGCCCATTATAACTTGAATATCATAAACTTTAGCCTATATAAGCCTTAATAAGAAAATCCATTTAACCAAAACCTGGCCCAAAATGAATAACAATGGCCCAATCCCATCCAATCCAAGTCAACCTTTTAAAGAGTAAGACATGTCAATATTACTGTATACCATCCTCCTCCCTCCCATGTCTTTTAACTGCAATGAATTTGTAACACTTTAAAATCCCATTCACCCTCTCCCCATCCCGTTTCACCTCTTCAAAAAGGCTCTGACACATGACACATCATTCCTTGTCCACGCTGGCAATCCTACATCACCTCATTGGCCAATTAAATGTGTACACAATCTAACGGCTCAAAAGTTGATGAATAAGAGACAGTTATTGATAAAGGGCCAAGATTAGAGATTGGGGAGCATCCTGAAGGCTAGAAGGTTCCTCTTACCCCTATAAATGGAGGGCTTAATCACACATTTAGGGCATGTAGGATTTAGCTTAAGCTTTTTAGTGATTTAGTAGCTTATAGTAGTTTTTAGCTTAATTTTCATTGTATTTTCCTTTTCAAGTATTATAAACAATTTGTTAATCAATAAAAGTCAGTTGGTTTTAATTTCGTGTTTAATCATTGTTTTTAGTTTATGCAATTATGATTTGAATAAGTTCAAAATTAATCCTAATAAGCTTCTATAAGCTCTTCATTACTACTTAAGCTAGCTTATACTCAGTTAAGCCCTCAAAAGCTTAACTGAGTTTAGATATTCACTTTAATCCTCCCCAAAAATACCTCTGCTTCTTATTTGGATGATAAGCCAATCATGGAAGGGCTTATGGACAACACCGGCTTATCTTTGATAAGCTGGAGCTTGTAGATCTAAGCTTGTAAAAGCTAAATTGATCTCTGTTTAGCTGGGATCAAGGTACTTCTCCTTTTCTCATTTTTAAGCTTAAATTCTGTCTTGCTTATTTTTAGCTTAATTGTGTTTATTGCTTGCTTATTTCTGCTTAACATAGCTTATTTAGTTTTATTAGATCTCATAGATATTTATTGGTAATAATTTTCAGCTTTTGACTCATTTGAATGTTGATTTTATATGAACTGTCTTGTTTTTAGTTGAATATGCTAATTGATCTAGCTTATTGATTATTGCATATTTGTGGGTAAATTTTGCTTAAAAGTTCTCAATATCATTAGATCTTAATTTGTTTTAGCTTCTAACAACCAATTAAAAACTGTTTTAAGCTTTAAAATGTTTTTCAAACTTATTAAGGGGTGTTTGGCACAAGCAGTACTAACCTTAGTTAGTATTGTTTGATTGCTTAGTGTCTTTTAAGCCAAGTTTGATAAGCTCAAACTAAGCTTATAAGTCAGTTTTAATTGGTGGTTTAAGTTTAAAAATCAGATTTAAGGTTTAAGCTCAATATAGTTTGAATCTGTGGTAGCTTAGCTTATTAGAACTATTAGAATCATTAGATCCTTATAAGTTGCTTCTTGGTGTTGTTTTCATGCTTGTTTAAGGACTCTGAATGCAGTAGAATAAGTCTAGTTCTTGTGTGCATTTGTCCTTTGAATTTTAGTCAAATTCTGCCTTAATATCAAATCTATTTTCCAAATAAAAGCATGTTTTCTTTAGCAAATTTAAATTAGAGTAAAACAGTTTTAAGGTCTGATATTGCTGGTATAAAGCTCTTTTGGATAGGCAAGCATGAATCTGTTTTAACATTTTAAGTTTTCTCTTAACCTTTCTCAAAGCATATTTTTAAGTCCAGCATTTAGCCTTTCTAACCTTTAATAAAAACCACCAAAAAGCCAAAACAAACAGTTTACGTCTATTACTTTAAGCTTCTTTACTAACTTAATTGATAGTATCATAAAACCCACCAGAGTCCATAGCTTATTTGTGTGTTCTTAGCCAATTTAGGTCTTTAATCTGTTTTCTGGAGGTTAATAGCTTATTTAAGTGCTTAATAGTTTATAAAGTGGGGGTGGTATTATAGCTTAAAGTTAGTATAAAAACCCTTTAAATAGCAACATTTTTAGGTCTGCTATTTTAACTGCCTTTTAGCTTAATGTGTTTGCTAATTTCTAGTCTCTATTGCTTTTTAGGTCTAGGAAATTAGCTGTCATAAGCTTGTTTTGCTTATTCTTTGTGCTAATTAGTTTTTAGGATAAAATAAGTAGTGAAAAAGCCTTCTTAGCCTATTTTAGATCTATCTGTCTTATAGCCTTTAAGTGCTTTCCTGCTTATTTTTCTTTGCTTATTTTGTAGTCCTCATAGCTTATTAAGTATAAGTCTTGTTTTGTTTCAGCTTATTTGCTTTCTATTTAGCTAAGTTGAGTCCTTTATATCTAAACAGTTAAGCTCATTTGTCATTCAATTTTAAGCCCAAACTATCATGTTCATTTGAGCTTATTTTAGCTTATTTTTAAGTTTTAGAAAAAGTGTTTTCATTAAAGTTTATTATTTTTATTAGTAGTTTGCTTTTTCAAAAAGAAAAATAAAAAAAATGTTTAATTAAAAAGAAAGGTCATAGGGGTCGAACCTGGGACCTCTCCTTCGTTACACTAAAGCCTTAACACACACACCCTTTACCATTAGCGCCCTTGAGACTTTTTTGTCAACCTTTTGCACCCTTAAATATTTATGCTTGATTTTTAGTTTTAGCTTATTAGGTTTAATTGCTTATTTACTGCTTATTAGTTTAACTAAGTTTCAAGTTCTTATTTTTCTTAGATTCTAAATAGTCTAAAGTACTTTTTCTAATTTTTCTAGAATTTTAATAATTAGTTTACTATTTTTAATATTTAATTTAGATTAAATCTGTTTTTAATTCATAAATATAATTCTTTTTTCTAAAATTATTTTTAGTCATTTAGGATTTATAGAAATTAAATTTGCATTTTTAGGGTTAAAATTTGATTTACGTGCTTAAGTGTCGCGAAATTAAATTCCCGCTAACGTTTTTTCGTGCTTAATTCTTAGTTGTTTTATTTGTTGTTTGCCTTTATTTGCTTTTTCATTTCATTGTTAGATATAGAATCAAAATTCAAAATACTTGATATTCGAGCATCAAACAAAATACTTTGGGAATTTCAAATTTACCTCTTGTCGGGATACGACATTCGGGAGATAAAATTTTGTTTGTCCTCAAGCAAATTTTCTTATCAAACGGGATACTCTCTTTACTATAATTAATCGGAGATATTTAGGTTATATGTTTAATTATATATATACTATTTGGATCGAATCAGTGATCATATATAGTTGTTAGAATTATGTTAAAAATGATGTAACAGCAAGAAGCTAAAATGTCCAAAAATGAAGATGATGGGACATGGATATGTTTTATTGTTGACATGGTGATGATGTGTCACCTGAGTGGTTTAGGTATTTTCTTTTTACAAGTTCAGTGACTATTTTAAAACTAAATGACAGTATAATGATCTAAATAAACGAAAAAATTGTACAATGATTTATATGAACATTTTGAGAAAGTACAATGACTATGTGGTGCAATAACCTTATTCTTCTTAGATGTACATCCCAACTTCTTTCTAAATCTCTGACTGCCCTTGAATCCTTTACTTGTACGCTTATCAATCTCATTTTGACAATATTTGTTATCTCTTGGCATAACTCATCTTTACGTGGTTTGTGTACGTTTGGCCGTGGATTCAAACCCCATGGATTAGTCAGACAATGTGTCAAAAAATCATGGTTACCAAAAAAATTTATCATCTTCACTTCTTTTAGTTTCTCTAAAAGTCCTGATGTTTCTTTCTTGCCAAACATAATACACTGCAGCCCCACACACTAGTCTTCTCAAAACATTCCAAATACTATTTCGTGTATGTAATTGAGATAATTCCCTAACAATATCATTCCGATGATGACAAAAGTTCATGTTCAACAGATTTTTCCACACTTTTGCAGGGTATCTACATTGGAAAAATAAGTGTTCATGGGAATCACGGATGTGCTTGCACAATGCACGTTTCAAATTATCATTTGGCTTCCACTTCTTGATCCTATCTTGAGTTACACTACAACAAAAACAGGCTAATCCAACGAAATTTGCAATGGTAGATTTTCGTCGCAAATTTGCAACCGTAATGCAACAAATTATCCATCGAATAACAACGACAAAGAAAACAGTTGCAAATCTGTTGCAAAATCTAAACTAATTTCTTTTACATTTATTTTTATATTTTCCATTGCAAATGCGTAGCAAATTGTAAAAGTTTGGAACAGAAATGCAACCGAAGAAAAAATTAAATCTAAAAAAGTATCATTTGTTTTCCGTTGTAATTCGGTTGCAAATTTTCATAATTTGCAACGGAATATCAACCGGAAACAAAATTTAAATCTAAAAAAGTTGCATTTGTTTTTCGTTGTAATTCGGTTGCAAATTTTCACAATTTGCAACGGAATAGCAACCGAAGACAAAATTTAAATCTAAAAATTATCATTTGTTTTTCGTTGCAATTCGGTTTCAAATTTCAGAATAGCAACATAAGAGAAAAAAATCGAAAACAAATTATCACTTATTTTTTATGCAATTCTATTAGCAAACTCTAAATTCGAAAGGAATAGCAACGAAAGACATAATCTAAATATAAAAGAAATTATCATTTCTTTTTGTTGTTTTTGTAAAAAGTAGTATAGACCCCTTAAAATGCCTTTATATGTATAGGCTTCCATGGGATAATCCTAATACAATTGGGAAATGTTTTGATAACGTATAGTATCCCAAGCCAACCAAATGACATGCTCGATTCAATCCCATTATTCAAGGTTTACGCATCAACATATAGTGAGAGCCATATAAACCCATGCTAAATTTGGCCTGGTAATGGCCACATACTACATGCGCATGAGACAACTGTTACACCTTTGAGTTTAGGATAACTATCGTAGTTTATTATGTTTAGGATAAGTGTTGAGTCGTATTAGGAAGTGTCAAAGTCAAACGTTTATATTAGTCAAGTCAATAACTCCATGTTTATCTAGGAAAAGATCAAAACAAATCTCTAATCTTCTCTTATCTCTTCTACGGAGCTAGCACATGCTTGAAGTGGTGCCCTATCCTGATACAACCCATAACCGGGTCATATTAACTGGTGCTTTCATTGAGAGTCTTGTTGAGAGGGCTTTCGATTAGGGTTCCAATCCCTAAAAAAAGAGTTACTGTTTACGACACTATTCACAGGTACATGTATTATCCATCGACCACTATTCACAGGTATTGTTCATCGATCACTATTTACATGTACTGTTCATCAGTGAAAAAAATTATACTGTTTTTTTCATTTTTTTTTAGTTACTGTTCATGGCAACGGGCAACGATCGGGATGCAGAAGATGCACTATCTAAGCTCTTGCAAATAGGTACGGTGGCCGAATATGAGAGTAAGTTTGTGGTACATGAAAATCGATTAACGGGGATCTGTGCAAATTTACTTAAATTGTTTTATATCTTGGGACTTAAACCGGCTCTACAATGTGCACTCTTAAGGTTAAACCCCAAAACTTTAGATGAAGCTTTTTCATTAGCCCGTGCAACGGAAGCACGCTTTACAAACCTATAACTTTTAGAATTTTTAAAGTCGAATCCTTCAACTTTAGGAGAAGCCTTGTTCAAAGCTCGTATCACCGAGGCCCGTTTTGAGGACGAGCGGTCCATCACAGACATCGCCAAAACAAACGACCTAAAGGCAGGGGTACAGGTTCAAGATCTTAAGGAAATGATTCGCCATAAGCTGAACAAGGTAGAAGCTTTCCAAACAAGTATGGTTGCTACTTTTGAAGAACACGAGCAACAAGAAAACCAAGATAACCTGAATGAAATATCTAAAGAAAAAGATAGTGCCAAACCACCAATTTCCACCGACACTTTTGGAAGCAATGGTGGTAATGATTCATGAACTTCAGGTTCTGAGACACCTGCGGAGGAACTAGTGGACAACGGTATCAAAAGAGAGGTGGTTGTCGGTTTTCCGAAGTAGTTTCAAGAAGGAGATATGGTTGATGCATTGTCAAGAGTGAAGCAGAAAGGTTTGGGAAATTGGAAGGAGTTAGATAATGAACTGGAAGATAGGAAGTTGGAGAGAGATGCTAAAAGGGAAGAAGAACTAACTATCTTGGAAACATTTAGCATCGATCGGGGTATAACAATTTAGGATCCTAAAATTAAGAGTGCTTTTCAAGACGACACCTTGAGGGCAAGGTGGTTTCGAAGGAGTGTGGAGTGTTACGCCCTTGGGTTTAGGATAACTATCGTAGTTTATTATGTTTAGGATAAGTGTTGAGTCATATTAGGAAGTGTCAAAGTCAACGTTTATATTAGTCAAGTCAATAACTCTATGTTTATCTAGGAAAGTCAATGTTTATCCTTAAGTAAGTTAAAGGTTATAATAACCCATAATATGCCCATGGCCCATTTAGCTATTATAAATACTCTTGTACTCTTTCATTATAATCAATCAAGTAAAAGTTCAAAACAAATCTCTAATCTTCTCTTATCTCTGCTAACGAAGCTAGCACACGTTTGAAGTGGTGCCCTATCCTGATACAACCCCTAACTGGGTTGTATCAACAACGATCCTGAAATGCCAATATGGTTAAGATGTATAATCTAGCATAAGGCAGTAGGAGATACATAAAATTATAAGAAGCATGCACTCCTATGTACGATCATGTCCTCCTTGTCTTCTCATTAGATGATCAACGTGTGGCCTCCCCAAAGTCGTTGATCATCCACCAAGAGTATACCATTAAACCCTACTCACCTCTATATAAATAGAAGGCATCACACATAAACTTCACAAGTTTACACACTTAGGAGAATACTATTTCTCTCACAGTAACACACACATGGTTTGTTTATGTGTTACCTAAGCTTGTTGATCTTTATCAACTCATAAGGTTCTTATCGTTCAGCACTAAAAACCAAACAACACAACCATCCCAATCCACTCTTAATCAAGATTTACATACCACACGTAAACATATTTAACTAACCATAAGTACATAAGTTTGACCATTTATCAAACTTAATCCCTCTATGAGATTCGGCCAACCATAAAACCCTAAGGGTTTATGGTTTTGCCTTGTATACATCAAAAATATATTTATCTTTGATACCTCATGATAACACGAGATAAAGAGCTTTAGTATGTCATAAAGCTCAGAATATAAAGAGATGAAATAAGCTTTATGGACTTAGGAATGGGTAAGTTTGATTTATTATAAAATTTATGGACTTAGGGATAATTATTAGGAATCCTGGTTTCGGTTGCGAGGGTAGCAAAACAAGCTTTACAATCCTTTAAGCAGTGCACCTAAGTACCATAGTATAGGCAAGTTCATATGATTGATCATTCTATAAAGGAATGAGATAGGCTCGAGATGTAAATGCAAGTGACCTAAGGGGAAATGAGATTCTTTTTTATATTTGTTGGTTTAATTGAAAGCAAGTAAAATCAATGGGTTTGGTTCTTGAATTAAACTAAGAGAAATAAAACTTAAATGGAGAAGCTAATAAGAAAGATAAGTGTATGTACCTATGATGCACTACTTCTTATTAACAATTAACTAGACTTGTTTAATATGCCACGCTTTAACTGGTGTTATAGAGGATATGTCTAAATTAGTGTAGTGTCTTGGTCGAACTCTAAGACCCTATAATAACTAGCCTAGTGTCTTGATCCAGCTACTATAACTAGTTATTATGCCTTAAATATCCAACCCGTTAACATCTCCTAATCCAAAACCACACTATGATAGTTATGTGTTGCACATAAACTTAATAAAAATAAAAGAACCCTAGGCGACTCAATTAAGCCAATAATCTAGGATAATCAAGCCTACAATTATTGATGATGCACCAAAGGTAATATCATGATTAAAAATTTTATGGTTCTTAATGTAGGAAGTTTTTAGATAAAAAACGCCCCCCAATTGTAGTAGATTTGGAGATTTTTATTCTTTGAAAAGTTTATTGTCTGTGGGAACATAATATAATTGTAGGATGTAGATTAAGTGTTTAATGAAATGATTTTTGAGTGTAAGTTGTGATTGATTGATTTTTTGTTTTTTTGTTGTATTTTGGGTCAAAAGATAACTAGATAAGAGGTCTGGAAAACTGAACATGATTTTGAGATTTTTAAATTCTTCCGAGTAAGTTTTGTGTAAAGGTTTTGGCATTATTTTTATTAGGCTTATAGTACCTCTTGAATTTTTTTTCTCTTACGTCTCTTTTCTCGCCCACATGTTCGTATTAGTGAAATTTTGTAGTTAATTTGACATGTTAGCTGCAAGTCTGGACAACTTAGCGTAGATTTTACAGGAATATTTTTTTTAACTCATTTTAAATTTTGTGACAAGTTTGTTTTTCGGTCATTTTCAAGATGGGTATTATGACAGTTTTGAGGGAAGTTCTTTGCTTATGCTTTTTAGTCGTTTATGGAGGGTTATTTATGTATATTAGCAAGTAGTTAGAGGGGCACCACAAATCTGATTTTAATGTTGTTTTTATTGGCTTGCAAGTAAGAAGGTGTCTCGTTGCTGTTAATCACCCCTGTCGGAATTGACAAGGTACACTTTCGGAAGCTTTTAACATTAACCTTCGGGGATGTTAATTGGAAATGCGACTGGAGGTGGTTAGTCACATGTTTAAATTAAAGTTGTAGCGAGCAATATTGTTAGCGATCAAGAGTGGTTTGATAATAATTAGAATCTTTGGTTGTTTTTTTACTAACATATCCTTTTTTTACTGTTTAACAAAACATATATAAGATCTATGGTACAATATGTTTCAAAAATCGGTGATGAATTTTAATTTCTTTGAGATGAAAGTGATTCTTTGTATCATATGCTATATCAATATAATGATTCGTTGAATGAAATTTTTGCTTGAATGCAGATAACCTTCAAGAAGGGTGATATGAGAGGCGAGATTGTTAATATAATTTTGAGCAAGATTGAGTCCCAAATCATACCATCACTCACATGTTTAAAAAAACAACCAAAGATTCTGTTAGAAAAGGATTTGTTATAAACTTTGGATATTTTTTGTGGTTGGTATCATTTGATTTTGGATATTGGGAGTGTCATGGAACTAAGTGTGACTGATAAGTTATATTCATGTGTGTATCTGCTTTACTAGTTATGGGCTTATTGCATTTTCTAAATATTGATAAATACTTTTGAAGGGTATACAGGTTTGTGAGGAATTAAAGATTTTAAATAAGTGGTAGGTGCTTAGTTTTAAGTGCATTTCAGCTGTAGAAAAGTAATACATACCAAGTTTTACGTACTTCTCTTCACGGTACATTGTGGGTGTGCTTGATTTGTCATTTTGGCATGATGGCGTAATGTGTACAAGTTTATGCAGATTTTATTGTTGCTAATCAAGTGTGTATTAATCTAATCACTACATTTGCAGGCGAGAGCTTTATTTTGATTCAGTAAACTTTTGAAGAAAGAAAAACTGGAAGCTTGAAAAAGGAGGTAGAAGATGTCAACAATGGAAGCTATTAGAAACAACAACAGGCCTCGGCCACCATCTTGACTGTCGGCAAAAATATCTCCAGGTTCCTTACAGCTCAATCCGATTTTATTCACCTTTTTTATGTTTTTGTAAATGTTTAAGTGATGTCACTATAAACTGCTAAAAACGTTTAACCTTAATAAATCCTACGTCGTTTTGTGTAAGTAAGATTTTAGAAAATTTTGGTTTTTCGGGTTTCCTTCTATCAGAATTATTTGTGTGAGGTTCAGGATGTGTTCTCCATAATCCTTTTTATCGAAACCACTGACCCATAAGCAGGGGCGGAGCCAGAATAAATATCGAGAGGGGGGACAAAAAAAAATCTGTGTCGAGCCAAGTACCTGACGAAAAAAAGCTTGTAATTAGTAAACTTAATAATACCTAATTTAGTCATAATTTGCTTGTTAAAAAAAATACAAACTTTCAAAGCACAAAATAAGTTTGAAAAGAATGAAAACCTAAACGGTTAAACCGGTAAATAAAATTTATAATGAAAAAAGTACATACTCTGTCCTTCCCCCATGTGACTTATTTGTGTCATCTTCATCTTCTTCACCACATTCATCTTCTTCACCATACAAAACTCCATTACAACACACAAAAATATGTTTTAAACACTTCATTACAACACACAAAAGATGTTTTGCATTTGATTTTGCTTCTCAATTATAGATAACAAATAATTTTTAGGGGGGCAAATCAACAAATTTCTTCAAAATTTCAGATACTTTAAACTACAAATTTTTTTGGTGGGGGCACCTGCCCCTTGTGCCTCCCCCTGGCTCCGCCTCTGCCCATAAGTAATATATATGCAGGTGAGAGCAACATGTGACGCCGGTGATGCTGCTGCAACAAATTGAAATAAAAGTATTAGTAGCAGCATGTCAATGAAAACATGTGTCGGGATTTGATCACCAACAACCATGTTTACTAGTGCGGAATTTCAAAAAACAAGAAGAACACACACCACAACAGTTTATAATCGACAGAAAAGTAAAGCACAAGCACAAGGTATTTCCCTAACCAAACATTGATTAGTATTCGAAAGAATGAAGTACATCATCTCTTTCCTCCTCACCTCCTTTTATAGAGATGAGGGGGAGGTAGTAGAATCCAACTAGGACTCTATGACGGCTAAGAATACAAAATCGAATTGGACTCTATGACGACTAAGAATACAAAGTCAAATTGGACTCTCTGACGGCTAAGAATACAAAGTCAAATTGAACTCTATGACTTAGGACTTCTAATCCAATTTGGCTTTTACTTTAACCCCTATACAATAAGCTAATGATAAAGGCTAAATATAACAATTTCTACCTTAGGCTTTATATTAGCCTATACCAACACTCAATAACTCCAAGCAGTGTTGTAACTTGTGTCCAGGTACCACCTTCGTCAAGGCATCCGCAACATTGTGTTCCGTACCCACCTTCAGAACTTCAACCGTCTTTGCTTCCAAGACCTCTCTGATAAAGTGATAGCGCACATTGTTGTGCTTATTCCTCTCATGAAAAACATGATTCCGCGATAAGTGAATCGCGCCCTGATTATCATAATTAACTGCCACTCTGTTAAGCTCCACGCCTAACTCTTCCAAGAGTCCCCTTAGCCAAATAGCTTCTTTCTTCTAAGCCTTGATAAATGTCATACATCCCGCTTCAGTTGTCAACAGAGCCATCATGTGCGGCATCCTAGCTTCCCAGCTTCATGCACATCCTTGTATCGTTAATCCGTACCCTGTGATTGATCTACCCATAGAGTAGTCAAAATCCACAAAATCCTGTACGTTTGTCTGTAACCCACAATCAAACCCATCTAACATATCCACACCGGCAAATACTGTGCTAGGTCTCGTGCATACCACTTGATACTCCTGGCTTCCAACTACATGCACATATGAGCACTTACCATTCTTTTCCACATCACAGTCGCTTAATAGACTACCCTCTAACGACAGTTTGGAGTGTCCCTCCAACAAAGTTTGTACCAACTTCATGTTGTAAAACCTTGACTGTGACACCCTCAGAGTATTACCACTCTGATCTTTGATGATCTCTATACCAAGTACATTCTCCTTTGCTTTATCCAGCAAACCATTGGTGACCAAGATCTCAGCCTTGCATTCGTAAGAAAAAACCATATCATCTATATAGAGAAATAGATGTATGAACATACCTGGTGTATATTCCCAGTAATAGCCATCTGTCACACCCCCAAATTCACTGCAGCGGAAGACTGGATTTGGGATTGTGACTTCATGGCGTGAAGAGGACTTGATACGAGAGATAAACCTCTACATACCAATATACCAATGCAGACTCCATATATTCCGTAATATAGAACACTTGAGAAAAACATTGCTAAAGTGTCAACATAAAGTTGGTGAGTTCATAGGTTTTGTTGTTTGATAATAATGATGAACCACAAGATTTATAACTATAGCATGAAATATAGCAATCCTATATATCACAATGAAAAGTATTTACTATTGTCTAAGCTCATGACACTGAAGCGTTAACAAGAATCATAGATAGCCCGAACAGATGTCCCAACCCGCAACAACCGCATTGACTCAAATGAAACTGTGTTTGGCTTGACTAATTGACCCAGTCCAAGACAAACAGGAATGTCCAATCCCGAAAGATCTAACCAAAACAAACGCGCTCCCCTCAACCGGCATCCGGTCAAGAAATTGACAGCTCATGATAAATTGGGCAATATAGCAATTTAGGTTGAATATGTGACTTTAGACCCAAAAAGAAATCAGTATATTTATTTGGTGTTTCACCTGTTAAAATTAAAGCAATATGTTCTCACCCCAAAAGATGATTTAAAACAGTAAAGTATGGGCTATGAAACTCACCTTGTCGGTTAATCGTCTGAGATTGGAAATGGATTAAGGCACGTCAAATAATGACTCAGTCAAACACCTAAGTAATTACAATAAATCTGAGTAATCAAACTAAGATTTAAATATTGTAAATGATTATGCAAATGGTCAAAAAGCATGGTCGTTATGGAGATAAACGTTTTCTTTACGGTGTTTCCAAAGTGTTTGATAAACATTGGTTTCTCGTGATGATACATGACTTCGCAAATATAAGTTATTTAAGCATAAATTTGATGTAAATTATGTTGCTTAAAAGTCGCTGGTCATATTGAAGAAGAATACAACTTAAGTTTCAATAATATAACTATTAGAACCAAACATTTAGTTTACATATATATAATTAAATCTTGCTTATTGACTACTTAAAACCCGCGTAGTCCTCGTATGAATATCCATTTTAATATGATTTGTAGTTTCTTGTGAAATCGTCCTAATTTATATTTGTAAAAATTTATTTGCTTGTATTTAACATTCTTACGTTTCAACGTTTACAATTTAAATCATATGGCTTTTAAATCATGTTTTAACTCAATTAAGTTTTGAAAATATTTTTAATGTTAACTAAAATTTATGAGTCGGGATAAACTCGTTTCCTTGTTTAAAAGTTCGGTTCCCATTGTTAACAATTATAAAGCGTCGTAACTTATTGTTTCTAACTTATACTCGTCAAAGTAAATATACTAACTACACTCGTTATTAAATTGTCATAACAAAAAATGCCTCTTTTATTTTACAAAACTTATCAAGTGAACATAAGTAAGCGCATGACCACCTTTTCTTCTTTCTCTTTTTTTTTGCTGCTCTCCTGACGCAACAAAAGTGAGTTTTTAACTCACTGTTTTTGTTCCCTTCTCCTTGTAATCAAGACCCATATGTATATATTATATGTTACTTGTTACTTCCTTTCTTTTTCCCTTTTCTGATTCTGACGCACATAAATAGAAAATTTGACAACCACATTTGTGGTGTCATTTGCTTCTACTCACGCACCCTTGTTTATTTATATAAATATGTTTTCTTCTTCACTTATATGTATACACGTATAGCTTAACCTTCCATTATACTCGCATGGTTATTCTTCTCCTTCTCTTTTCTGATTTGAGTCGCGACCCAACAGATGCAGCATGCATGCTTTAGTTTTTATATATACAAATTTGGAATATGCTGCTTCCTGACGCAACAGTGAGTTTCCAAACTCACTGTTTTCGGTTCATTATTTCCACAGTAACCCGTATGTATGTATATTAATTTTCTTTCTATTTTCACATGTTTCCATCTTGTTTAGCTAGCATGGTGGTTTTGTTT
This sequence comes from Tanacetum coccineum, assembly GCA_026074375.1. Taxonomy (NCBI): domain Eukaryota; kingdom Viridiplantae; phylum Streptophyta; class Magnoliopsida; order Asterales; family Asteraceae; genus Tanacetum; species Tanacetum coccineum. The sequence continues at coordinate 25,892 of BQNB010052894.1, read as the reverse complement.
TGAAATAACACGCATGGTATGTTCTTTCTTGCAGCGCAAATGGCGCACCCTTAAAGGATACTAGCTGAGTTTTCTCGTTAACTCGCATGGTTCCATGTTATAAGGTTGGTCACGTGCTAGGTGGTGGTCGGAACTAAAGGTGTGGTCGAGTTATTTGCGACCCATTTGGCTGCAATAGTGGCAACACACTGTGTCGCGCTTGGGTAAAAACATGGTGGCCTTATTGTGAGCCAATGGCTGTAACAGTAACAGTAGCTGCTGCCAAACTCGAGGGTTTCGACAATGGTGGTAGTGTGCTCGCTTTTATCATGACTTTGCAACGCACCAACAGCGAGCCAAAGGCTTGCCATAGTTCGTCTTGAGTCATTTGGTCATGCTCACGCTACACTTCAAGGTCACACTAAAGAAGTTCTTTACAACGACTCACGAGTAGATCCTATACTTATTAGTCCATTACATACGTGTTTAAGGTTGTTGCAAGTTACTTTGGGTCATTTTTAGTTTCTTACGCATAACGGGTTGTTTGCTTGGGTTACTATGCTTCGCATGCTAAGTTGTTTACCTTGGTTATTCATATAGTTATGCATATTGTTATTTCATGCAGGCCACGACCAGATTATTCATATGCGCGCGTACATATTAGACACGCTTTCGTTATAAGTCGTGTGCGACCCATGCGAGGCCGAGGTTTTCGTTAAGCTACATGATGAATGACATTGTTAAACTACAAGAATGACTTACCAAGGTCCTAAGCTTGACGGATGATGGTGAGAAGGAAAGGTGGTGGTATGGTTTGGACTTGGTTGCTACCTCTTCTAAAGTCGACGCCTAACTCTTGCACTCCACAATATTTCTCGCTCGCATAGTATGGTTTTCTTCTTGATTTCAAAGTTTGGTTATGCTACAAGTATGCATGCATGGTTTCTAATTTATATTCAAAGTGTTGGCTTGGTTGCTGAAACATGGCATGTGAATGCATACTATACACACTATTGACTCATAGTATAGTTTATAATACTGTTAGTCATCATACCTCTTTTCTAATACTATTAAAGCATCTCCACTATTCCTTCTTTCTTTCATTTCAATTTGAAATTTGAATCCGGTTGATAATACGTAGCATGTGAATGAATCTTCCAAGTGATAAAGTAGTAGGGTAGTGTATGTAAGGCTTGTAATGATAGTGTTCCATTATTATTGTATATTGGTTTCCATATGGTTTGTATGTATAAATCTGATATTGATTTTTCATATGCACATATCATATGTTGTTTCTTTATTATTATATGTACTTATATGTGTAACACTTATTTTATCTTTGTTGAATTCAATTATAGCTGTCATGATTGTTAATTTGTATGTAGGTGGTTTTATAAATGCTACTAACAAATGACCTCGTTTCACAAATGTGAAATGAGTATGATTTTTATCGTTACTCGTTCTAAGATACCCTTTAAGACATAGAGTAATAATGATGATATCCGTGCATAAATTAATCTTTCTATGACAAAAGTAAATGTTTGACGATTATAAAATGATTTCTCGTTAAAATTAACGGTAAACTTGCAAACGTGCAGTACATGACTTTTACCTACGCAGGGGGGATCTAGTTTTTCTTACGGGGTGTCACATCCTCCCCAGGTTAGAAGATTTCGCCCACGAAATCAAGACGTTGAAGGTGATTGTGGATTTGCGAACGTGTAAGGGTATTTGTTCCTAAACTGGTTCTTACGTATCCCTAATTGAATGTCTCGCCATTGTGATGAGCCAATGCGACAGAACGCTGGAAATATATCCGTTGGAGTAAATAGTAAAGCCTTAAATTATTTCCCCTCCTCCCCTCTTGCCTTATAAATACCACCTCATTCCTTTCAAATTTTGCAAACTTAAATCATTACTACAAAATACTTCAAATGGCCTGTGCGCTTCCTCATACTGATTCCAAAATCGAAGCCTTGGTGCAAAGGTTAATTAGTGAAGATAAGGGTCGTCAGGATGTGCTTTTGAATTTGGCTTTTCAGTTTGAAGATTCATGTGCTGTCAGGGACGATCTTAGAAAAACTTATGAGAAATGCAATGATATTTCTCAAGAGAGTCGTGCTTTGATTTGCACTCTTTTAAAAGAAAGTTCTGAAAAGGATTGCAAGTTGCATCTTTCTATGTATGGAAAGGCGGCACAACTACAGAAACAAATGGATGCTAAGTCGGCTTGGTTCCAGGAAAAATATTCCGGCCGTACACATAGAGGTATAGGTTGCTCGTCATCACCGACTAATTGCCCTCTTACCAAGAAAGAGTTCCATCAACTCCGTATGGATGAAGAAGCTCTAAAAGAAATGTTGGAAGAAGAGGCCATGAACAAAAAGGCGCAAGAGGAGAGAATTAGGCAAGAACAAGCTGAGAATGATGCATTCTTTTTAGAATTTGGGGTAGTGAGGTACGACTCAGATTTCGAGTCATCGGATTAATGGTCCAAGGATTGTTGTAACCATGTTGTTGTACTACTTTGAATAAAACATTGTTGTCTTAACTATGTACTTGTATTTCCACTAAACCACGGCTATCATGTTAGTAATCTAGTAAGTTCGAATGAATGCATTTGATTTCTGTAGTATCAAAATATTTGTTTCGTGACTGTTGCCTTGCCATGATGTATCTTGAATGGGATAATTGAGTGACTATGACTACTGTCTCCACACAGTATTTTAAAGTGTTTGCGTGGTAACTCTGTATTGAATAATTGAGTGAACACGATTGTTGTCCCTCTACAGTATAATAATGTGATTTAGGGATAGTGTTATTAATTTGTAACCTGTTCCCAAGGGAATTATTTTATGAGATTATTTGGCAATTAAAAATTTGTTGGCGATTGGTTTTTCATAGGGTGTCGCAGTCCTTTTAAGTCGAAATCTTTGTCTTGAATTCAAATGTTTTACTCGTGGCATGGGTTAAGAAAAGGACAAAGGTGGCAAGTGGGGATCCAACGGCTAGAATGTGGCGAGCCGTTACCTCCATTATATGTATATATGCACTTTGCCCATTTCTTGCATTTGTCAAGACGCAAAATAAGTTTCCTTACTTAAATTTTCATCTGTCCTTAAATTAAAATGTCGTATTTCGTTCCCCTGATTGCGGTTGTGTTTGTTGTGGTGGTTGGTTGTTATTTGGCGAGTGTTCCACAGGAAGAAGATTACCAGTACCTCGTTGTAATACTAGGGCTTATCGTACCACTCATCATTGTGGCGATTGGCGTGGAAGCTTTCTGGAAGAAGTAGCTTTTTGCCGGTAGGCTAGCGGGTTGTATTACCGTTTTGTTCTCGAGCATTTTACTCAACTTTATGTTGGATCCTCCAAAAGGAACTATCGAACGTTTCACCTTTAACTTTGTTTCGCTTATGTATGATTGAATTCTCATGATGTATTCTTGATGAATCGTAGACGTTCATAGTTTCCTTGAGTGTTGTCTTTAATGTGATGGATGAGTAAAATGTGTACACGTTCAAACTTTTGTTATTACATCGAGTACTATTGGGCATATTTCTGTCGACCTGACTTATACATAGTTGATCAGGCTATGTATACCTCAGGTTTACATTGACATCCCCTTTTTCTTTAGTTATTTGTTTGTGATTGTAAGCGTAGTTGGTACAGAGACTCGTAGTATATATAAATCGTCGTGTCTCCCAAACACCTGATGAGGGATGTTACGTTATATGTTGATTTGTGATTTATTATTTCCTTGCTACTTTCTACCACACATGTGGTTCTCTGAAGGTTTATGTTCACCTTATGTGTTTATCTTACTAAGTGCATATCGCTTCATATGTTGGCGTGTATTATCTATGTGTTCGTAGAATCATTATCTCAGCATATAAGTTATTTTGAATAATCACTTTTGTTGAAAGTTTAGGGCTTGGTTGCAATCGCTCTTGCTAAACATAACTTGTCCATCATAAATGTTTTAAATCAGTACTCCTCATAACTCCTGCCCACTACGCCACCCCTTTTCTTATCTCTCTTAACTTTCACTTTACTTACCTCTTATCCTGAATTATCGTCACTCTACCATATTAAGTTTTTCTCCTTCTTCCTCGAAACTGTCGGTTACCAATCTCCATGAAGTTTCCAATCAAGATTTTTACTCCTGTCATGATCATAATCATCACATCGCTTATTTCGTTGATCTACCTGATGTGTTTCTTTTCACGCGGTGATGTATCTGTCATTTTAGCATTTTACATTTTTGTTGTATTCCCTATATTTTGCATTTTGTTGTATTACGAACATAAATACTATGGATCTGATTGAATAAGGCTTCGCGTTGTGTATTTCATGGTTTAATCTTCTTCATTATAATCATATATTGATATGTGCCCCACCTCGTATCTTGGCATGATTTGAAGTCATTACCTGGAAATCTTTCAGATGTATTTAGTATTTTATTGGAAAGGCATTTATTGATTGTAAATGAGAAATATATTTTGGACTGATAAACTGTCGAATAGTGGAGGAAGGAAATTTGATTTTTGTAGGGATTACTATTCCTCGTCTGAAGTACGATGTGTGGCTCTCTTGAAATGATCCTTCATAGTGTTTATCGGAAATGGCTTCCCTATTTTTGTTTTCTGGGTACATGATTGTACTCTTCATTTGTTGGGCAACGAGCATACTTGTTTTGCACTGAGCAGAAATTTCGATAGCGTTATTTCCTTGACGTATTACGATGCTTGCCATTTGATTCTAAAATTATCAAACATAAGGTTCTTCCTATACTAGGTAAATGTACTCAGAACCTTTTTAGGGCAGAATTGTTATTTCATTTATTATTTCATAAAAGGAAAGTACAAGTCTTTATTAATTTCCCTGCCTAGATGTTTCCTTGCAAGTTAGGATACATTGTTATAGCGAGTCTGGCCGTCTTGCTTATAGATTTAGGCGGGCTAGAATTTTTTGAATTTGTTCATGATCCTCAATACGCCTGCTCTCGGTATCTGCTACCCTTATCTTCAATATTGCGATCTCGCTCTCGGCAGCTGCGAGGGAATCCTGCAATTCGAAGATCAGGAGCTCTTTGTCTTCGGTATCTGCATGAAGAGTGTCAATCTCTATTTCCAGGTCCTCTAGTCTAGCTGTTACATCTTCTGGGTTAAGTTCTGATGTCTCGGATGTTGGTTTACAGTCAGAGAAGGAAATGGTATCTGGGAAGAACGGCGATGATGATGATCTACTTCTCTTTTGGGATGGCCCAGGTGCTTGTGATGTTAGTGCAGGAACACTGAGGTTATTTATTTCTTGGGAGTGTTCATGCCCTGTAGCAGGGGTCAAAGTTAGTTCCAGTCCAGGTAATTGAATTGCTTGAGAGGTTGGCGAGTCGAGTCTTCTTGGAATGGAATGTCCCGTGGCGGCTTCCTGTTCTGGGGAGTTGTCAGGTACGTTGTTGGAAAGTGATTGAGACATTTTTCGGATACGCCCTGCATATGACAAGATAGGGTTTCTTCTTTTTACGTCCCATATCTGAATAAAGACTAACTTATAAGTGTTATTAATTTTGGAGGTAAGGTGTATTGCGTGTTTTGAATGATTATGCATACTACGCCTCGAGGATATATAGAGCAGTGTTGGGTTTTGGGCATTCGTATGTTTCTTGTTTGTTTGAGAAATTTACTCGCAATTAGTAGTGGTATCCTTATGTTAAGACCCAAGCTTATGACCGGATAGTGTGGTAGGCTTTCGGACAGTAGGTGCATATCCGTGGAGTTCATTTTATTCTCGACTCAGGGCTGGTGTAAACTTTTATGTCTTCCTATAGTTTGTGACTACTAATTGCGACTGTTGTCTCTTACTTTTACCGGGCGTGTTTTTAATTATAAGTTTGTTGTTTACGTTTTTGATGATGTGACATTCGCCAATTATTGGTGTATTCGTGCTTTTTGGTAGGTTTTTGTATACTTTGAAACACTTTCAAGGGTATGCCGACATAGTGGATAGTAGTATAGGTATTTTACAACAGTTGCTATAAAGAGTCCTTGCGTAGTGAAGTAACAAGTGGGTGATTAGCAAGGTATCCCGAAGTGTTTATGTAGGTGACCCTCATAAAGTAACGTAGTAAGGATGTAATCACTGACAAAATTCATAATATTATGTATGTGACTCTTCGTAGTGTGATATTGGTTATAGGGTTAATTATTTGGTGAGATTCAAGGTAGTTTCCTTGTACTAAGATGCTATAAATGCGTAATCCATAGGATATGTTATCTCAAGATGGTGAATGATAATGTGTAATCAAGTGAAACATGTTTTCCATGACGGACCAAGCGGTACTTTAGTTATTTAACAATATAGTGTCGAGCAGTTGTTAACTTAGGAAGTAAATAGTGGTAGATAATGCGTATGTTATTCTAATATGTCCTTAGGAGCTAGTTATAGTCTAGAGTTACTAATGCAACCTAGTTCTCTATAACCAAGGGCTCTGATACCAATCTGTCACACCCCCAAATTCACTGCAGCGGAAGACTGGATTTGGGATTGTGACTTTATAGCGTGAAGAGGACTTGATACGAGAGATAAACCTCTACATGCCAATATACCAATGCAGACTCCATATATTCCGTAATATAGAGCACCTGAGAAAAACATTGCTAAAGTGTCAACATAAAGTTGGTGAGTTCATAGGTTCCGTTGTTTGATAATAATGATGAACCACAAGATTTATAACTATAGCATGAAATATAGCAATCCTATATATCACAATGAAAAGTATTTACTATTGTCTAAGCTCATGACACTGAAGCGTATAACAAGTAACCATCAATATGATAAGCCCATGCAGATGTCCAACCCTCGACATTGTAACGACTCCAAATGAAACTGTAGTTTTGCTTGACTAATGTCAGTCCACGACAAAAACAGGGATGTCAATCCCTATACATCTATCTATAACATTCACGCTACAAGAATTAACGGTTCATGAAAATTGGCAACATAGCAAGTGGTTGAATATGGCTTAGACCCAATAGTAATCAGTAAATGTACTTGTATTCAACTGTTAAAAATAAGCAATGTCCTCACCCCAAAAGATGATTTAAAACAGTAAAGTATGGGATATGAAAACTCACCTTGTCGGTTAATCGATGGATATTGAGAGTGGACTAAGGCACGTCAAATAGCGACTTAATCAAACACCTAAGTAATTATAACAGTTCTAAGTTTACATTCTAAAGTTTAATGTACGAAGTAAATTATGCAAATGGTCAAAAGGCATGGTCGTTTATGAGTTAACGTTTTATGTTTTCAAAGTGTTGATTAAACCGTTGGCTCTATGGATGGTACACAAATACGCTCTTATAAGTAATTATACCTAATTTGATAAAATTATGTATTAATAAATTATAATCACACGGTCACAGGGTTAGGACAATTTATGTTTTTAAAATATAACTATTATTTACCAATTATTTGGTCTACATATATATGTTTATCTCGCTCTTTTACCTACTCTAGTCATCACTTACGTCTCGTCTTGCAATTCTTGTGAGAACGTCTAATTAATTTTTTTAAAAATTATTTACTTATATTTAATATTCTTATGTTTCATGGTTTACGATTTAAGTCATATGGCTTTTAAAAATCATGATTTAAACTCAATAAGTTTTGAAACTATTTTTAGTGTTAACTAAAATTTATGAGCCGGGGTAAACTCTCTTATCGGTTTAAAATTTCGTTTCCATTGTTAATAATTTTAAAGCATCGTAAATTATCGTTTCTAGCTTATACTCGTTAAAATAATTATACTTATTAATATAAATATACTTGTTACAATAACCGTACTTGTGTGTTAACTAAAATTTATGAGCCGGGATAAACTCGTTTCCTTGTTTAAAAGTTCGGTTTCCATTGTTAACAATTATAAAGCGTCGTAACTTATTGTTTCTAACTTATACTCGTTAAAGTAAATATACTAACTACACTCGTTATTAAATTGTCATAACAAAAAAATGCCTCTTTTATTTTACAAAACTTATCAAGTGAACACAAGTAAGCACATGACCACCTTTTCTTCTTTCTCTTTTTTTGCTGCTCTCCTGACGCAACAACAGTGAGTTTTTAACTCACTGTTTTCGTTCCCTTCTCCTTGTAATCAAGACCCATATGTATATATTATATGTTACTTGTTACTTCCTTTCTTTTTCCCTTTTCTGATTCTGACGCACACAAACAGAAAATTTGACAACCACATTTGTGGTGTCATTTGCTTCCACTCACGCACCCTTGTTTATTTATATAAATATGTTTTCTTCTTCACTTATATGTATACACGTATAGCTTAACCCTCCATTATACTCGCATGGTTATTCTTCTCCTCCTCTTTTCTGATCTGAGTCGCGGCCCAACAGATGCAGCATGCATGCTTTAGTTTTTATATATACAAATTTGGAATATGCTGCTTCCTGACGCAACAGTGAGTTTCCAAACTCACTGTTTTCGGTTAATTATTTCCACAGTAACCCGCATGTTTCCATCTTGTTTAGCTAGCATGGTGGTTTTGTTTTGAAATAACACGCATGGTATGTTCTTTCTTGTAGCGCAAATGGCGCACCCTTAAAGGTTACTAGCTGAGTTTTCTCGTTAACTCGCATGGTTCCCTGCTATAAGGTTGGTCACGAGCTAGGTGGTGGTCGGAACTAAAGGTGTGGTCGAGTTATTTGTGAATCATTTGGCTGCAATAATAGCAACACACTGTGTCGCGCTTGGGTAAAAACATGGTGGCCTTATTGTGACATGAGCCTGCGAGGTCTAAGCACGAACTAATGAGAACGATGTGCTCTATGTCACACCAATGGTGAGTAATGGCTCATAGCGGTTCGACTTGGGTTACATGGTTATACTCATGTCATAGGTCTTATCAGAAGGTTTATAATATTTCACGTGTAAATATGGCGTTTGCTTGACCCTAGTAAGCCGTCGTGTGATTTTATGTACGTGTTTTAGGTTAACGTAATTCTCCTTGGGTCGTCTATTCGTTTTCATGCATGTTAGATCTTTATTTTATACGTGCAAACCCCCGTGGTTTGTTATTTGTTTTAACGCATACATCGTTTACGAGTTCGTTATTCGTTGGTATGTTGTGAAATGTCACGACTAACCCCTTTGCATGCGTACGCATGTACTAGCCACACATGGGTTTTACGTCGCGTGCTAGTCAACCAAGGTTGAGGCTTTAGCCGAGACTAAACGTGTTTTGGTTTAGGTCGTGTATTACACTATGAGAAAATGACATAGTATGATAAATATGATAAATGCTAGGCTACAAGGATGACTTACAAAAGTCCGAGTATTGCTAAATGGGTTGAGGCGTGACGACGACGAGAAGTTTGAACCAATCCATTAGTTAATACTTCTTCAACCCGACGTTTACTAGCTCTCGGAAGCTTACTCCTACTGACTTGTGAAATCTTTGTTTTCAAATTTTAATGTGATGGAATAGCTCGTGCATGGTACCTATTTGTACTACAAGGTGACTATTGTTTCTCTGAGACCATACATGTGAATGTGAATGATATAATTCACATATACTATTGATGTATATGATACTGTTGGTCATTATTTCTCTTTTATAATACTATGAAAGAATAATTACTATGCCTTTCATTTCAAGTTGAAATTGCATCAGGCTTGATGATACGTAGCATATGATGGGATTATTCAAAATGGTAAAGTAGTAAGGTAGTGTTGTAAGGTTTATAATGATGGTGTTTTATCATGATTGCATTTTCTTTTCCATATATTTTTATATGTACATATGAGGTGTTGAATTTTTATGGATATATATGTATAGCTTACTTTGTCCTTGTTGAATTAATATAAAGTTGTCATGATTTGAGCGTAGTCTATAAAGTGTTACAAGTAAATAACCGTGTTTCACAAAGTGAACTAAATATGGTCCTTATCGCTACTCATTCTAAAATGTCCTTTTAGACACAGAGTAAAAATGGTGATATTCGCATGCAAATTAAACTTTTTATGACTAAAATAATGCGTTGACGACCATAAGATGACTTCTCGAATGAAAATTATTGGTAAACTTGAAAACTTGCATTACATGACTTTTACTTAACGCAAAGAGAATTTAATTTTTCTTACGGGGTGTCACACCATCGCTGTCATCACTGCATTTTCTGCAACCGTTGCTGAGCACATACACATCTGACCGAGCATCCATATCTTCTTTCAATCCAGCCTTCCACTTGGAAATCACCTCACAAGCAACTGTATTATTGAAAGTCAATGACTCATGTGCATAAATCTTATCTACTATAGCAACTACAAAAGCAGCCTCATTACTGTCTTCTCTATGACTGAATAGTTCCCACGCTGAGTGTTGCTCTCTATCACGTGCTGAATGATAGTATATCAAATCCTGAGTTTGTACTTCCTGTGAACCATCTACATAATCAATATTCCTATGAGGTTCGACCTCAAATGTATGATCCTCCTGTGGTTCTACCTCAAACTCAACTCCTTGCAACACCTGCATTGAACCCGTACCTACACCAGAACTAATGAAAGTTATCTTGTATTCCCCACTCTTATTGAAACCCATATTCCTGTAAAGCACCACCTTTGAAGTAACGTCATCTAACCTCAAAAACTTATTACCCAATATACCTTCACGGTATCCCAGGAATATGCACTTAACCTTAACAGGTTCGAGCATCCCTTGCTTAAAACTAGCAAGCAAACCAAAACGCCCTAACATATCTATAGGCGTCTTAAATCCAATCACTGATGATGGTGACCTTGTTTACTAGATATGTAGATATGGTTGTATCATCTGCCCAAAGAACCTTGGACAGACCAGACTGAATCTGAGCCAAGAGTGTTACGTTTGTTTCCTCAACCAACCCATTCTGCTGTTGTAACCCTGCAACACCCAAATGTTTGGCGACCCCACTCTTTGTACATTATTGTATAGACCTCTGATTACAAAAATCAAGAACATTACCCATCTTGATCTTCCACCCAATCTGATATTCTCCTATCTGCCTCCTACCCTTTAATGTCTTCCTGGTCACAGCCTGACCATCTAGGGTATATACGCAATTAACTCTTCTTGTTCCTGATAGTACCACCAGTGAACACTTTATAACCTTGATCTTGCCCGACTACTTCTTCACGGTAAAACCCTCTTTTTCAAGAGTGCCCAGCGATATCAAGTTTCGCCTTAATTCCGGAACATACCTGACGTTGTCTAACACGAAACTTGACCCATCCCTCATCTGTACTTGAACCTTACATGTCCCCCCGTATACAGCATTCTCTACCATCACCAAGTTGTATATTACCACTGTCATACTCTTCCAAATCAACCAAGTAATCTATCTTGTATATTATATGGTATGAGCCCCCTGAATCCATGATCCAGTCAAACATTTCTTCAAGAACCGAATACCCGATCTTCATTCCTGACAAAACCTTAAGATTTCTTGTGATTATACCTAGGACAATCCCTCTTCAAATGCTCCTTAGACTGACATATATAACACCTGAGTATGCTGCTTCTTTCCTGTAACTTTGACCACGCACTATCTGTACCCTGCTCCATATCTCTCTAACCAGATCTCCCCCTCACATACAACCCTTCACCACCATCACCCTTTGCTTTCGTCATCTTTTGAAGTTCCCTAGAATTAAGTGTCGCGAGCACGTCTTCTAGCTTCAAAGTATCCCGACCATATAGCAAAGTCTCCACGAAATTATCGTAAGATGATGGTAAAGATGTGAGTAATAATAACGCCTGATCCTCATCCGATATAGCAGTATTTATAGCCGCTAAGTTACCTACCAGCTTGTGAAACTCATCAATATGTTCAGACAGACTCTTACCCGGATGCATGTTGAAGAGTATATAACTTCTTCTTCAAGTACAAACGATTAGCTAGAGACTTTGTCATGTATAAAGTCTCTATCTTTTTCCAAACCCCGTTGCAGTCGTCTCCTTGGTAATCTCCCGTAGGACCCAATCACCCAAACACAAGATCAATGCGCTGAAATCCTTTTTCCGAATGACGTTATCGTATGCCACAATTGTGGCTGCAGGTAACTCCTCCAGCAGCTAATCCTTGCTGTTCCAGCAAAGCCTTCATCCTTACCTGCCATAACCCGAAGTCATTCTTCTCATCGAATATCTCGATGTCAAACTCGGTACCCGTCATCATTCTTTTAACCCTTTGCTAACCGTTTAACCTTTTGTGAATTTACCTACACAAAACACGATCTAGCAAAGTAACCTGTTTGTAAAAAACCCTTGCTTATCGATATAACCATAAGAATAAACCTTCTTAGATATCGATCAAACCAAGAAACCCTTCAAAAAACAAAACCCCTTCTTAATCAAATATCGATTAAACCTTGAAAATTAGACCATCTAATTAAATCGACAACCCTTGATTCAAGAAAGTACCCGACGCTTTTTGAAGTAACCCTTGTCGTACTTTTACTCTTGCAAAACAATTTCTTGTAACCTAAGAAACCTTGCAACCTCGACAAGTCTTGGACTTATTCTTCGACCCTTTGTTTATTCTGATAACCTTGTGATATAAACCTCACAACACCGAATCAAACAAAGTACCTTGTGCATAACTCCAAATAATAATTTTTATTTATTTATTATTATTTGAAAACTAACCTCCCTTAAGTCTTCTACACCTTGTCACAAACCCGGACAATCGAAGAACTTAAGAACCCTTTACTGTCGACGTCAAACCTGCTGCAACCTTGTCGTTTACAAACCTAAACGCCAAGAACTTTGTTGTTGCGAACCTTGTAGCCCAAGCAGAAGATACCCTCCTACTCCTACTAGAAAACCGAAACAATGACCTCTTTTTGATCGATCCTAGTTAACCAGAGAACCCGCGAACCTGGGCTCTGATACCACTTAGCCATGGTTACTAGTGCGGAATTTCAAAAAATAAGAAGAACACACACCATAGCAGTTTATAATCGACAGAAAAGTAAAGCACAAGGTATTTCCCTAACCAAACATTGATTAGTATTCGAAAGAATGAAGTACATCGTCTCTTCCCCCCTCACCTCCTTTTATAGAGATGGGGGAAGGTAGTAGAATCCAACTAGGACTCTATGACGGCTAAGAATACAAAATCGAATTAGACTTTATGACGGCTAAGAATACAAAGTCAAATTGGACTCTATGACGGCTAAGAATACAAAGTCAAATTGAACTCTATGACTTAGGACTTCTAATCCAATTTGGCTTTTACTTTAACCCCTAGACAATAGGCTAATGATAAAGGCTAAATATAACACAATATAAATGAAAAATATGTTACACAAGTGTAAGTTTATTATTATGATTCATTTTTATACTGTTTTCGTGCTCCAGTTAAAGTATTTTTATTGACCATCCTAAACAGTGTAATAACCCAATAACATATATAAATTATGGTATCACAATATCAACATGGTCAGGCGATAAATTGAATTTTAAACCACTAACAAAGAGCAGTAAATATGTTACAATATCAATATCAACATGGTCAGGCGATAAATTTGAATAAACGAACCATGATTGATAAATGACATGAATATATGTAAATATGTTACATCAGTTCCTAACTCAAATGATGCATCAAATGGTTTTATGTCAAAAAACTGAGCTTGTGAGGCAAGTGTAGGAAGAATTCTCCTGTTATTTCTCGAGCCTTAAGATCATATACCTCTGACTTAAATAAAATACCCTCTAATCTATATTAGTTATATAAAACTTGAATGATACTGTAATGTAATATAACATACACACACACACACTTATTCCCCATTGGAGAAAAAAACATACCCTGATTGACCCATTCATTAGTACATGGGTCGAACTATTAATGTTTTAGATATTTATTTTCCTATGTTACCAGTTATGCTCATTAGAAATAAAACATACCCAAAACAACCCATTAGTTTTTACCCAACATAGGAAATTGAAATACTACCAATGACAGAAGCATTAACAAACATAAGCAAAAATATTGAACATTTACATACCTCGATGTTTCTGCATTGCATTTGTGGGTTCAGGTGGTGGGGTTCTTGAATGATGAAGTCCCTTAGTCGGGGTTGATATTACGCAATCTCGCCTTCTAATGCCATCCAAATATATCCGTGCAACAACTTCCTCAAAAGTTGGTACCACCTAATAATAGAAGCATGATCCATTAGGAGCACAACTCCATATGTGTGTGTAGAACTGTAAATATGTTTGTGTCACAAAGATGCATATGTGTGTGTAGAACTATAAATGCAGGTGTATATAAATGAAGAGAGAAAGAGATATGAACATCTTATACATACAGTTCTAGTTGCTTTATCGAGCTTTTTAAAATTCCGCCACGCTCTCTGCCCAGTTCATCCACGAATAGAGCTTTGTCGTTATGCGGGTTCCCTGAAAGAGAAAACCTACCAAGTTACCATCCAATTAAAATAACACTAAAAAGATGAATATGTATAATGTATACACTGCTTGGAGAGCTAATAATCAAACGAAGCAGTCGGTTGTCCAGCAGTACTATAGGAGATATCAAAATATCCAAATGTTAACTTAAAAAAACCTATCAATTTGACCATAGTCCAACGTTTGTAAAACATGTAGTTCCCCTAGCAGCTACAATTTTCAATAGGTTTGAATGCATATGAATCAAGTTTAAAGATTAGCTTACACAAAAACAACACATTCATAGTTTGAGAGAAAAATATAGCTCTTGATTAATAACCTTGCATAGAAAAAACATTGGTCAATATCATTAACAGTGCTCTTGATAATATATGTGCGACTGCATCTCTTTTCTTACGTCACATAACAAAAAGATCTAGCTACCAACTTGTGGATATTAGTTGATACTCCTTTTGGTGTAGGCGTAGGGGTCTCACTTGCTTTTTCTTTAGTTGTTGGACCACCTTTATTTGAAGCTGATGATGGTGTATCTTCGAGTTTAGGGCCTTAAAAAGTCAAACACAAAGAATAAATATAGATAACATGTTAAAAAAGGGTGTGAGTTTAAACGGATAATTTGTGTATCTGGTTCAAAACGGATTGGGTTGACTTATTTTATCCATGGTTCTTATATTTATTTTGTGAATAATCAATGTATATAGTTATGATTTGACATAGATAAGGATAGATAACTAACAAAATTCTGTTTAATTTAGGATGTTTTAGTAATTTGGAAACACTTCTCGCCTTTTTAATAGGATGGGGAATATCAAAAGAGACTGAAAGAAAATATAACCGTCGGTTGCAAGCTTCTGATATTTATCTTGCTTATTTTTCCTGCAGGCGTGAAGAAGTATTTAGAAAACGATTATTTTATAACTCAGGGGTTGTGAATTAATAAACGCCTTTTCCTGTCACTACTTTATCAATAGTTATCCAAGAGATGAGAAAATTACTTATTTGCTTTTCTTGTCACTGGCATTGGCGTCGTCGGGAGTCGAGAGCAGGAGTATCAATTCCTTAAAAGTTTCTATACAAATGGCCAATCATGTAATGTTTAAAGTTAGAAAAAACGAAATATCAATTCCTTAAAAGTTTGACAAACTGTTTTCAAATTGCAATACAAATAAAATAAGAAATCTCGAACCCGATAACATAAACAGTCTCAAAACTTTATGCCATCCTAGTTACTATTCCAAGATCATATATAATCATTATAAGTATCAGGGAGATTGTAAAATGAGTAAAAGACCAACTAAATATGATAGAATCAGAACCTGCTTGAAAAAATGTAAGCAAAAAATGCGAGTACCAATGATAGGCATTCATTATTTCAAGTAGAGTTGAAGTACCAATGATATCGTTGTTCACAAACCGCCTTTAGTCCAGAAAAATGACTTTTGGCTTGGAATAATGAATGCAATAAAATTCCAATATCCAATTAGAACACTTCATAATCACATTGAATATTCAAAAAACCTAATATGAAAATGAAATTATTACCTTTAATTAAATTAATCAAAATCATTCGGTTGATAACTTTGTTTTAAATTACATAGTGATCTTCAAATGAAACACATGTGATTGTTGAGGTAAATCACACGAATCACATGTGATTCTGATGTAAATCACATTTGATTCAGTTCCAATTACATGTGATTCTAGTAAAAATTCTTATTTCCTGTGTTTGTGAAAAAGGTACTACGAATTAGAGCGAAACCAATGAAGGGTTTGTTGGAATACTGTAACGAGAAGACTAACGAGCATACCAAAACAACTTGTCCAAATAATCCAAAGGCAATAAAAAAAGAAGATGACACTAATTATTGATGTTTGAACACTTTTTAGTTTATGAATTTCTGTTTACCTTGATGTTTGAATACTTTTGATGTTTGAATACTTTTTAGCTTATGAATTCTTTAAATTATTTTACACCTTGTTAATTGAATATATGAAATTCTTTTTTACTTGAATACATTGAATTCTCTTGTTATTGAATGTTGTATTCTTAGTTATTTACTTATTTATATTATGTTTGAATTTAAGACACAATACAATACTCAAAATTTATATAAATGTATAGAATACAAACAATGTGATGTGTAATAAACATATTATAAACTTAAGTATAAAAGTACCGCAAATCACATGTTATTCATGTGTAAATACATGTGATATATGTATAATAAATCACATGTGATTTACCTCACCAACATGCATATTACATGTATGAATAAGTAAGAAAAACTTTCAATACTTCACAAAATAATAATTAGAAACATCCACACACTTGTTTAACTTTCGATAGTTGTTCCAAAACACATTAAGAATCTACCATAGATAAACAATTAAGCGAAGCCTCAATTCTTCATTAACATATTTTCAAACTGGTTAGCCAATTTAAGCATATTCTCTCGCATGCACATTCAACTCTTTAAACATCTTTGTAGTGTACTTGAACCTCAAATGCTTCAACATGTTAAACTGAATATCTGACTCAACATACCAAGAAAACCCACTTCACATAGTGTGACATCTTTGGATCAACTTTTTGTAATTACTCTGCAGTTAACTAAAATAAGATAAAATTAACTGTTAAATAAAACTTATTATAAATCACAGGTGATTTTGTAAAAATCACATGTGATTATGTACAACTAAAATAAAAAAACAAGTAAAAGACTACATAATTGACAACTTGATACTCTCTTTCTCTTGTTCATCGGTAACATCATAATCCCATACAAATTCATATTAGGAAACCTTTTTCAAAAAATCACTTTCTTACACCATCAATAGAATACACTAACCAAACTAGTCCAACATACTACACATATTTGACCTAGTTTACTATGACAACTAGGGGATCCAATAATATTCTCTTCTCTTTTGTAATTCCATGGGTTAGAACATAATCTAGGATCAAATAACAGTAGAAAAACATATAATGTCAACATAGTGATCGACCCAAGTGACAATCTTTTGTGTCGCCCCTTCTAAGCACAAGACACCACATCTCCACATAAGATTATGCAGTATTAGAATGTGGCATATGGAATTGATACAAATCAAAAAGGTATGAAGAGTTTTAAGTGAAACAAATAATGCACCGAAACTTGATTTTCATATATGCCGTTTTACCATTTAGTATATAAGTTCATGGTACTAACAAGTTGACGATCTGTAATAAGGATTTAAAAATGTAAAAGTGAGAAATTTACTCTCTTTAAAAAGAGAACTCTATCTTGCAAGATATTCAAAGCTTTTTCATTTTCGTGCTCATTATCACGAGTATACGAGGAAGAAGCCTTGAGACCTCCCTCCTCAAGGCTATCAAGGTTATCAAGTAAAGCGGTCCTTGATCCACGATCATCCCTAGAAAAACAAATCATGAGAAACAAACATAAATCACGAACATTTAGATTTTGCAATTACTAATAAAAGTTGCCATTCACATTTTAGATTATTTATTTATATTTTCCAGTGTGAACAGAGACATCATAAAAAGTTAAATACATACCTGATCATTTTGGGAGCTTGTTATCGTAGTTAGAGCATCAACAATCGTAACACAATACATCACCACCAGACGCCTTATCTGTCAAACATCGCCACTAGACGCTTTATATGTCACAACATCACCACCAGACTTCGCAACAACACGAGACACCTTATCACGAGACTTCGCAACAACACCACAAATATTATCGCCAGAATTCACAACACAAGACTTCATTCCTGTACTAGACTTCACAACATCTAGGATTAAAATTGAGACACGGCTTCACAACATCTACTCATTGTATCCAAAATAAGTAAAATCTACTCATTATATCCAAAATAAGCAACAAAAAAACTAAAAACCTAAATAAGCAACATCTACTAATTATATCCAAAATAAGCAACAAAAATAACCAACATCTACTGATATATCCAAACATAAACAACAAAACCTAAAAACCTAAACAAGCAACCAAAAAAAAGCAACATCTACTGATTATATACAAAAATAATATCAATAAAAAATCAAATATATACCAAAATCAAAATTTCGAAGCTTATTTTGATGGGAAACTAGCAATGAAGATGATTGGAGCATCGAATCATCTTTATATAGTGATATTTCATCTCGTATGTTCATTGTGTAGCGTTAATTTTGATCAATTTGGCATGAGTAGCAGTTAGGGTTTGAATATGGTGGTTTGGGGGTGGTTAGTGTGTGCAAAATAGTGTGTGTGTGTGTGTGTAACGGGTGAGAAGTGAATGAGGGATACTGACCCCTATCCATGAGTTACTGATATTGGTAAACTTACTAAAATGCCCTTTTGTAAAAAATTAAATTAAAATGGCATTTAATCTAGATCGTTGAATTAAAATGTAATGAATGGCCGAGATCGTCTAGTTTGTTCTTTAGCTAAAAGGTGTTATACACCGAACTTTTCTCTTATTGACACTTTCATTAAGTGCTTTAAAATCTTAACCACCCAAGTTCAAATCTTTTTATTATTGTTTTTCCTTGCATTTTTTAGTTTTGTTTAGAAAGTTCTTTAATAACCCCTAACTTCTCTAAGTTCAAAATTTAGTAAATAACCCACGAGCCTTATTTCAAAAACTTTTTATCAAATATTAACATAAGTAATGAAGATTTCATTTTACTAATAATTCAAGGAGTTTCTTGATCCAAATCACTATAGTTTGTTATTGTTGAATTTTTTATACCCATGTGGCCATGTACATACCTTTTTGTCGTTTTATTTATCTAAAACCCATGTTAAAATTTCGTCACTAAATGTGTTCTGCAAAATATTCACTTTTTCCTTGTAATAATATCTCAGTATTAGGCATACTTATACGTACAATACATGGATTTAGGAAAAGCACCAAACCCCAAGTTCTACACTTGAGCTAATCGACCCTACTTGGTCAACATACGTCTATTACCATTAATCTTAGATTCTTAGAGCATTTCGAGCGTGAACACCTCATTAAAGGGCTGCTTGTTTCTTTATAAATATTTCTTTTAACATCATTTTGATCTAGCTCATTTAGATACGATCAGACATTTTGATCATTAAATGCGTTTTTTTCTCTCGCTCTAAGGCGGTAAGCCAGTAAGAGTCTCAAACACAATATGCTGATGATAATACAATTATAAAAACTTACGTCGATTTTTTTTGTTGCTAAATAAAAATGGTTAAAGATGCTAATATGTTGATGATGAAAATGCTCAGACACAAAGGTATGATTGCACAACAGTAATATATAACTAGTTTGTGAAACTTAATTGTGGTATGCGTATTTTAAGCATGAACTTGATTTTCTTTTTAAACATATTTTAGTTGTTAAATGACAATGGTAGGTAAGTTATTTGATGTTTTTTCTTTTTGCAATCTTATGATAGTAAATTAAAGGTGAACAAAAAAACCGGTTTCGGGAACCGAACCGGTCTGTATACCGAAAACCGAACCGGTCAAAACCGGTTTTGACCGGAACCGGTTCGGTTCCTGGCCAAACCGCCGGTTTAGGACCGGTTCACGGTTTGGAGGTTTCGACCGGTTCCAAACTTTTTTTTTCAAATTTTGAATCTTGCTTTTGTAATGTGGAGGACCCGTGGAGGAGCGTTTTTCTGACTTGTTGGGTGCAATGTTTGTTATTTAGCTATTTGATTTCATTATAAATTGAGATGTTGTGTTTCTATTTCAATCACAACTCAAAACTCACAATCCTAAGCAAAAAAAAAAACTCTCCAAAGTAAAACCGAATTTCTTTCGATAAGTAATGGCAACTCAATCCAGTTCAACTACCATCGGTGTTGGTTCTACAAGTGCACCGACGATTCTTTAAATTATACCAACCACCCGAAAAACCCAAATTTAGAAAGACTTCAACCTTTGCAAGATGCCGGACAACACGACCAAAGCTCAATGTAAGCATTGCTTTCATTTCTTTTCGCAAGGTTCCAACTCGACGTTGAAGCATCATATCTTGCATCCGCATTGTGAGGAACTCAAGACGGTTTCGGAAGCGGGGAAATCGTCTATGTCTCGAGATTGGAGTGTTTTTGTGTTAAATTTCGGATTATCTTCGTGAACAATTCGCGGGTTTGGTGATTCAACGAGGGTTACCGTTCAACCACTTTAACCACGAGCAAACAACAAGGGTGTTTCAGAACACTATGCAACCAAAATAAATAAAATTATGGTTAGTGGCTAAACAATTAATAATTAATGGTTTTCTTAACTTAAATGCTCATGTCAACATAACAATGGATGTTTGGTCCGCTCCTTATGGTTTGCTCGGTTCTTACCTATGTGTTACCGCACATTAGATTGAGCCCTCTACTTGGCAAATGATGAAGCGGGTCATTGCATTCGAAGGGTGAGTGTAATCATGACCTTTTGGCCAATAAGGGTGAATGTAATCATTTTCCGATTGAAAATCGGGTTACTATTGAAAGTATTTGTGAATTACTTGAAGTGTTTAACAATGCCACAAAAATTTTATCGGGGGTTTATTACCCAACATCTCCATTGGTACTTCAACAAATTTTCTTCATGAGTAACACATTAACCAAATATGAACTTAATGGGGGTATATATCCAAGTATGGTTAAACCAATGAAAGAAAAACTTAAGAAGTATTTTAAAAGAATGTCACCGGTAATTACTTGTGCCGCCGCTTTAAATCCATGTTTTAATGTACACGGGGTAGAGTTGCTTATTGAGACGATAAGTACGGATTTGGAGTTTTTTGACGATGGTCATGCAACTAAGGCAAAAAAGTGGTTCAATGACTCTTTAGAAGGTTTGTATAATATTTATTATTCAAAATATGGTAACCCAACAACTCAATCAAGGAGTGGGGCTTCTTCATCAAGGGTGAGTGGCAGGAATCAAATGACTAATTTGCTAAACCGGTTGTAAGAACATAAAAACAAAAAGGCAAGGAGAGATAGTTCATTGTCTTCCGAATATGAGCGACATGTCCATTCGGATTTTATCACACATCTTTAGTACAGTGAGTTTGCAGGTTTTGATGTCTTGGGTTTTTGGAAAGAAAAGGAATCAATGTTCCCCGTTCTATCCCGCATGGCCATAGATTTAATAAGTGTACAAGCTACTTCGGTAGCTTCCGAATATGTTTTTTCAACAAGTGAAAGGGTATTGTCAATCCGAAGAACAAAACTAACACCGAGTTCTTTACAAATGTGTATGTGTTTAAAGGATCACTTGGACGCTCAAGAGCGTAAACAACACACATCCACTCTTGAAAATGCCCTAGACTTTGAAGATGAGATCTTGGATGCCGAGGTGCAAGAGAATGAAGCCACACCACTATCCGATGAAGAAATCGCACTAGATGCTGCTAGCCAAGGCACTATGGCATCCGATTCGGGAGGAGAAGAGCAAGATTTTGATTTTGATTTTGATTTGACAAACTATGGCATTGACGATTAGCTTTTCTAATTCCGATGTATTATGTTGTATTTTCCTTTCCGATGTATTTCGTTTCTGATGTATTATGTTTTCTATTAAATAAAAGTTGAAGTTTATTCAGTTAATTGCTATAAAACCATGAAAAACAAAAAAAAAACACAAACCGATCAAAATCGGTTTTACGGGTTAACCGGTTCCAAACCAGTTTGGAACCAGTTCGACTTTTTCAGTCCCCCGACAGTTCCAAACCGAACCGGTTAACCGGTGGAACCGGTTTCGACTGGTTTGTTGACCGAAACAAGTTCCAGTTGACCGAACCGAAACCGAAACTGGTTAACCGGTTTTTGCACCTCTATAGTAAGTGAATTGGTATTGATAGTTTATAAGAGTGCTCGGCACATTACGTCTTTGGTGTGCCATTGGTATTTTTTGGCACCAATGGTTAACCAATGACTAGCCAAACTGCATCACCTCTTGTTAGTCGTTTGTGTTTAGTCATCCCACCAACGGATGTTGTTGGTATTTTGGTAAAAAAATTATGAGTGAGTGGTGTATTTTTGGCAGGGTTCTAAAAGTCGCGTCATGACGGCGCAAGGCGTACCCTCAAGTTACGAAATACACCAAGGCGCCGGCTCTAAACGTAACGTGAGTTGAGGCGTGAAAAGGCGCGTAAATGTAACATCCCATTATTTTAGGTCATTTTACGACTCAAAACTCTCCATTATTTATTTTTAGGCTTTTACGCGTTTACTTAAATTTTCATCGTTTAGTTAAATCGCGTAAACTAAAAATCAACATTCAACATAAACGGACATCAAACAAGTAAAATTTACGTCAAGCAAGTGTTATATAATTATTACGAGGATAATTTATAACTTTTCATATTTTATTTTTATTGGTTACGTAAAACGTTTACGTTTCGCAATAAAATACATTTAAGCGTACCCGGAAGCACCAATACCTATCTATACTCAAACAAATACCCACTATTATACCCAATACAAAAAAATTAAATAAACTCTACCCTTATTAACCACTATGGCCGAATATGTTAATACAAAGCACATAGGAAATTCAAATTTCACTTCTCATATTAAGCACATGCTTATTCTTACACTAAGGACACTTCTCCTCCTAGGGAGGAGGAGAGCACCTTACACCTTTGTACCATTACCACTAAACCTCCCTTGTTTTACAAATGGTATGAGAAATACTCCTAGTATAAAGGGATGTACCATGTAAGAGACTTAAGACACATAATTCACAAGTAAACAAATCAAAACTTTCCTCTCTAGTTCTTACATAAACCCACGACCAAAATAAGGTTTCTAGGGTGTTTATAAGCTTTTGATTTTACAAAGATACAAGTGTTCAAGCATCATTAGTAGTAATATCTAAGGTGTTGCAAGGTGATTTGGAAGCTTGGTGTTGTTCCCACTTACTTAGTGAACAATAACTACAAAGTTATCATAATTAACTAACTCATGGCATGCAAGTAAAGTAAACTAGTTGTTGTTTTGAAAATATTTGTGTACGTAAATGTAAATAGCAAGTAAAAGACACAAAATTAACTTTTTAATGTTTAACTCTTTTTATTAAGAATTTTACCCCATTGTATGCGGAACTACAATGAGGATTGAATGACAATGTGTGTGTGTGATCTCCTCACTAATAACTTTGCATAAACCTAAAGTGTTATGCAAAGTTAACTACTATGCTACCAAATGAGCTTGCTCGGGGACTTAGTAGATTTGGAGGAGTAGATGTGTATTTGTGAAAGATACAACTTTTAATGCACAAACTTAACATCTACTCTATTACAAGAGTTCTATTTATACCACTTAGGTAGGGTCACACCTCTTGGGAATTGAGCACTTATCTTAGATCTAATAGGTTAGTACATGTGTACTGATTTATCCCTATTACAATATCTATTCTAAGTATGGGACAAATGCTCTTTCCAAGTTTAGTTCCTGACACTGAACTTGTCTTATACCCTCTTCAGGATAAGTTGACTTCTGGAGATAAGAGCTTGTACTTATCTGCTATCAAACCATCCCGCCTATTCTTTAGTTTCTTGTCTTCATGGTCTTCTAGTTGTTGGAGATCGTATGGGGCTCAGTAAGTCTATTACCACGACTCACTGAACCCATCACATTCTTCTTTGGCTCAGGCTTCATTCACTAAGAACCGCCTCACTAAATGTTAGAGTCTTTCTTATAGACTCAGACTGAGCATCCTGAAGGTAACTCACTGCGTGACTATTCACTTAGTGACCTTGTAATGTTAAAGGTTATTTACACTTAGGTTATATTGTATTCAAATCTTAAGTGAAAGATAAATGGGCGCTGAATTGGCCCAATAATTCCCCCCTATTTGGATATAAATATAGCCTAAGTGTTTATCAGTGTGAGTGAGTAATTACAGCTTCTTCTCACACTGATTTCTGTAAAGCTATCTAGGATACTGAATTTTTTAACACAAAAAGTACTTTATTGAACGGTTACAAGGTCCGATTATCTATTACAAAAGATAACAGAAGATTACATAAGTACTCAGTTTATTTTGTATCCAAGAGCTTCCAGCTTGACTTTCTTTGATTTGAGCTTTTCTTGGTCAGGGTGTTCAGCAATGAGTTTCCCCACTTTCATGCTGAATCTTGCATTTTCAGTAGACTTGACCATTGATGCAGCTACTAGATATGACACAAGAGCTTCCATCCCCACTTTGTCAATGTCACTCCATCTTTGAAATGCTTGATCCCCAAATGCATCAGTGAAAAAAATTTCATACTCAGGTTCTTCAATGACCATGTTGTTGACGAATGGAGCTCGATTGCATTCCAATCCAGGGATTCTTGTTTCAGGCTCAAGTTCCATGTGCTTCCATTTCCTTCTTGAGGATTGGGATGAGGCTTGTTCAGGGGCTGGAGCAGGAAGAGCAGAATGAATTTTAATTCCTCGAGAATTTTCTTTAGTCTTTCATATCTTCGACTTAAAGAATTCATCAAGTCTTTTACCACTGCATTTTTCTTTTTGGGAATGATTTCCCTCAGTTCATCCAATTCGGAGATACCAAATGAACCAAAGAGAAAGGGTTCATGGACTTTAAAATTTCTACCATCAGTGCCTCTGTAGACTGTTATAACCACTGGCTTCGTTTTCGGATAGATCTTGATATCAATGATAGGTTCTGGTTTTAGTCTGCTGCTGACAGTCCACATATAGCTATCGTACTTGTGCTTTCTGAGCTCAAGAGATTTTCTAACTTTCTCAGTATGTTGTCTTTTGAGAACAACATGTTCAACATCATGAGCTTTCTTAAACATTTTGCCAGCCTTTGCACCTTTAATTGCTTTAGGATCAAGTCCTATCTTTTCAGCCTCTTCCTGAACAACTTTGATCACCTCAGGCTTGGTCATTGCAAGCAGCCTGGCTTCCTCCTTAGCTTTCTTGATTTGCTCCTCTTTATCCAGTAGTCTTAAATTTCTTGTTCAGTGAGATAGACTATTTTCCCATTAATCATGAATTCAACTCTAACTAGTTCATCAGGGTCAGGATAAACAATAGATGAGGCTTTAACCAGTTTCTTTGAGGGATCATCATTAGACTCAGTTGCAATCCCTTTTCCTTTATCAATCTTTAGAGTTGCTTGAGAGCTTTCAGGATGAATGATTATTGAGGTGATTGGTTAAGCTTGAGTTGGTGGGATTACAGTGGATGGGATTAATGAGATTGGAATAGCCAATGTTGGTTCTTCAGTCTCCCCCTCAGTGTGAGAAGGAGATTATTCGGCAGTGGTGTTTGCATTCTCCCCCTCAACATTTGCTTGAATGTCAGTGAGAGCAAGCGTTGGAGTGACACTGCCCAAGGGAGCTGAAGAGGGCTGACCTCGAAAGGCTGCATACATTTCAGTCATCATGGACTTTATCTTGGAAGAGTCCTTCCTGAGAGAAGAAA
>BQNB010052893.1:0-31439 GCA_026074375.1 Tanacetum coccineum | reverse complement strand
ATATATATATATATATATATATATATATATATATATATATATATATATATATATATATATATATATATATATATATCACTGAACGACAATCTAGATCATGACGAATGATTATAAAAGCAAGACAGATTTACACAAGGAATTATGCACACAGTTACTAGGCAAAATATTGACACACATGAGACCAGGAGAAACACATAATCATACAACACACTAACTATAGGCAATCTATTGTATTCAAGGCAAACACTAAAGATTTCTAAAACAAAACTAAACCTAAATTAATCACTAAGTGATAAGTTAAGGTTTAATTATACTTAGATTAGATTACGAGGTTTGATTACCAAGATTACGAGATTAATTCTTCTAGAAAAAATCATGTATAATTCGCCTTAAGTGTGTGTATAATTCGCCTGTGCTAGACACATGCGTATAGTTCGCTTGTGTTAAGTTCAGGAGTATAGTTTTCCTGTGTTAAAGATGAACGTATAGTTCGCCTTTGTAAATGTGTATAGTTCGCCTGTATTAACACAAGCGTATAGTTTGCCTATGTAAACACGTATTGTTCGCTTGTGTTAACTCAAATGCATAGTTCATCTATGAAAAGACGTATAGTTCGCCTGTTCAAATTTTGCACCAACATGTTTCACCTTATCAGGCATCAATATCTATCATAACATGATCATATAGCATCTTGGAAATAGTTTAACACATTTATTCCATGAATCAACCACAAAAATCTTGTCTTTTGACTTATTCGACTCACATACACACTAAAACCCAAGATATTCAAGATTTAACATATAAGCATGTTTAAGGACACTCAAATTCACACAAACAATCATTTAAGCCCTTCTAAACCCAAAACCCATGAACTTTTGCAAGTTCTTTACCCTTTTCTATGAGTTCGACAACAAACCATAACGTATGAATTTGTTATCCCCATTAAAAACTATTTTAGATACAACATCTAGACCACTATAGGACCAAAACCCCTTACTCAATTTGAGATTTCATACACTTTTTAAGGTGACGAAATTTAGATTAATTTTTAGGGTTTTTCGAGTGAAATTCCAACATTATGTCTGATTAATGGAGGTTTTAATATTAGAACAAGTGTACCTTTTGATTATAACGAAGATAGAGCGAGTTCTTGAAGTCTTAAAATTCAACAATGGAGGTTCAAGGGTTTAGTGTGTTCGTGTGTGTATAACAGACGAGAAGGGGGTGTTTTTGTTTTAAAACTTTTAGGTTTTGGCAAAAATGCTCCATGAGGTTTACTAAAGCTTCCATTTTCCTAATGAACTTTACTTAAGGTTTAAATAAGTTTCCTAAATGGCAAAACTAGCCCCTAAAGTTTAGTTATCAAGGATAGGTCTCGCATTTTGCAATAATACCCTTAAAGCATTAAACACATAGCAAATAAAGCCCGATTGAATTAAAATTAATTAACTCCCCTTTAATTATTCACCCTTTATTGTTTAAAATTAATTTTGAAGAAGATATTTGATATTTTCTCTCCCTCAAACAATGACCCATTTTCTATTTAAAGAGTTGTAGTCGTTGTTTGATTGGTCAAATGTCTTTAAAAAGGATTTTTCTAATGAATTCCTGAAGATGATTATATTATTTTTGAAAATCAACACCCAATAAATAAGATTTCTCTTATTTTAACACATAAGCGCACTGACACATACACTTATAGAATATAGGAAGCACGTGTTGTGATGCAAAGTAATCACAAGCCTTTGCATGGTCATTAAGTAGACCATGCCCGAGAATAAACTCTCGTTGAGAGGTCAAGTTTTCTTTTTGAAATACTTGGCTTTAAGATGATAACCGGGTTGCTATCGAAAATAATAGCAAGCCATATTTGGCATGTTTTGAAAGGTTTTGAACTTCTGCTCGAACTTCATTTACAGCCTCATATCATTATTAAATGACATTTCTAAGGCCATAAATGTTATCGATTTTTAGAAGACATGCCTGAGATACAAATTTTTATATTTTTCTGATTTTTTGATTTTTGATTTTGTTTTTGAAAATTTTATATTAAAAGAAAAATATTTTTATGTTTTTAAGTTTTCTTATGTACATATGATACAAGATATGAGTTACCACCATCACTTGTCTGTTTCCTCTGCCAGACGTTTCAACGTTTCCGGAGACATGCTTCTCATACCGAGCTTTTCGATCAAGAAGTTGAATCTTTCTCTTGGCAAAGGTTTGGTGAAGATGTCAGCCAGTTGGTATTCAGTCTGGACAAAGTATAGCTCTACGATTCCGTTCTCCACTTGCTCCTTTATAAAATGGTAGCGAACATCGATGTGTTTGGCTCGTGAGTGTTGAACATTATTGCAGCATAAAGCAATCGCACTCTTGTTGTCGCAGTACAGAGGAATCTTATTGAATTAAAAGCCATAATATGTTAGCTGTGAATGCATCCATAAGATTTGAGCACAACACCCAGATGAGGCAATATATTCAGCCTATGTACTCGAGATAGCAGTGCACTTATGCTTCTTGGACGACCAGCTAACAAGTTTGTCACCTAAGAACTGAGCACTTCCTGATGTATTGCGTCTAGTGTCCTAACACCCTGCGTGATCTGCATCTGCATATGCTGTCAGAGACATACCGGTATCCTTCAAGTACCAGAGACCCATGTTAATGGTTCCCTTTAGGTATTGAAAGATCCATTTAACCGCATTTAAGTGCTTTTCGGTAGGCTTTTCCTGATACCGGGCACATAAGCAGACTGCATAAATAAGGTATGGTCTACTGGATGTCAGATACATAAGGGAACCAATCATGCCACGGTAAAGTGTAGCATCAACTGGTTTCCCTTGTAGATCTTCATCCAGTTTACTCTTTTCTACCATAGTATGACGTACATAATTTCTTGTTAGTAATACCATAATTTTCAACAATTTCAGAAGCATCACGATTTAGATTGGTTTATGAAGATGGCCTCTAGGACTTTGAAAAATTTGTAATCCTAAAAGAGATGAACATCTGCCCAATCATTGACATCTGAACTTATAGGTCATCGATTAGCCAATTCATTACACATGGCAGATTAGTGATGCAAATATTCTATCATAAACATAAATTTGTACTAGTAATAAGTCATTCCCAGCTTGTCGGGTGAAGAGTGTTGGATCAACTGCACCTTTGGAGAAATGTTGTGAGATTAGGAAGCTTGACATCATGTCGTACCATGCACGTGGTTCTTGTTTGAGACCGTAGAGCGCCTTTTCAGCTTGTACACATGCGATGGGTTGTCATGATCAACAAATCCTTCTGGTTGAGAAACGTAGACCTCTTCTTTAAGCTCGCCATTTAAGAAATCCGATTTTGACAGTCTACTTGGTAAACGTCATATTCTTATGAACGGCATTTGCTACAGAAGATACAGATGCCTCTATTCTAGCAACCGTGCAAAGATTCATCGAAATTAATTCCCTCGTCTGTGGGTGAATCCTAAAGCAACTATCTATAGCTTATTTTTTTAGTACCCCCCCAACAATCCGCCAAAATTCATCCGTCACTTGACTTAATAAATCCACTTTTATCCGATCATAACACTTATCGGACACGGCACCAATTCCCAACATTCTAGTCATTTTGAAATTCATTAATTTCTTCTTGCATTGCAATCGATCCATGACGGTTCTGTCATTTGCTTGTTTGAAGTTATTGTTCTACATGAAGTTCTAAAGGCCAAAGTAACAACCAATGGTATCAGTTTTTCGAGTGTTTTCTCATAAGACAGAGCGAGAAGATCGCCAATTACGTTTGCTATAGGATGATCCTTAGTCCATCTACAAGGTGTTCAAATAGAGTGTGGGTTTGTCTCACGTTCGATGATGATCCTTGAGGAGTCAAGTCTTCATGAAGAGATTCATGAAGTGGATCATCACGAAAAGTTGGTGTTTTTGGTGATTCTTCAAAACTAAGAAATGTTTGAAGAATGTTCTTGTTCTGTGTTGATGGAATACTTGTTGGATGGAGCATCAGGTCCAATGGGAAAGTTACAACAGGAGAATCGCTAAAGACCACACACAGCTCGCATAGTATCAACTTCATTAAACTGAGAAAACACAATAGATTGAGGAGAAGTATTTATCGAACAATAGTTAGAAACAAGTGATACCCAGGCATTCTGTTTTGGTGGTATACAAGGTTTGTTGAGAACAGTGTTCGTACAGTCCTAAAACTAGATGTAGCATGAGTCATAGATGAAGCTAGTGTCCGATCTGAATTGGTTTTAAAGCCATACTGACAGCTCACTCAGATGTCATAAGGAATTGTTTCTAAAATCATCTGGGTTCTTTTGTTGTAGATTCTGAACCTTTCTTTGCGGAGCGCGTAACCAACAAAATAACCAAAGTCACCTTTGCCATCTAATTACCTAGGTTGTCATTGTCTTAGTAGATAACAGAGGCACCAAAGACATTAAAGATATGAGAAAATCTGGTTTCTTCTCTGCATAAGGCTCTATAAGAGTTTTTTGTGTAGCAAAGACGGATTAATTAATGTTTTTGGTGTAATAAGCTGTATAGATTGCTTCAGGCCCAAAAAATAATGGACTTTAGAAAATATTAACATTTTACGAGGAAGCATCTACAGAGATTTGGTTTCGCCTTTCGACAGAAAACGACATTCTGCTAAAGGAGTGCGAGCAACAGATGTTTGATGCGAATGCACATTTTCCACATAGAAATTTCGTCGAAGTGTTATTATTGAAAAATCAGTTTGTCATTATCTGTTCGAACAGTAACGGAGGGTGGCGATTCAAACGAATTAATATTTTTGATTGCACTTAAAGATGGCCTCAGGAGCTTCACTTGTTTACTAAAAAATCTGACCCAAATAAATCTTGAGTAATTGGTCGACAATCACTACAGATACCCTTTTCCCGTTAATACTCGCCACAAAACAGCAATACCATCGGCCACACAAATCCATATGCAAAAGATATGAGTTTTCTCCTAGTTAGTGTCTTCCACTTTGGGTTGAAGAAGAGGATTTCTTGCTTTTCCTAATGCACATTGAACACAGATATCTTTCAGAAATTTAAGTCTTAATGCTTCATGCATAGAACCGTCTTAGCTAGCTTGTAAGTAGTACTGAAGCTGAGAAGATGAGATAGAAACGACATGCCATAACCAGCTCTTATCCATTGACGCTTTGGATAGAAGACAGGTCGGAGATGTTTTAAGCATGTCATCAAGAGAGATTGTGTACAAATTTGTGTTACGAGATCCGAAAAGTAGATCAACACCTTCTAAATTACGAATAAAGCAAGTTTTTTCCGAAATGCGACTTCAAGATCCGCGTCGCAAAATTGACCAACATAAAACAAAAAAAAAAAAAAAAGAAAAAAAAAAAAGAAAACAAGTGTTTTATGTCCAAGCCCCTCGACGTTCTATAATCTTAAAATAATAAACATTTCCGCGGAGATAGTCCCATAATTACCCCATAATTCTTGCAATATGGTCGTTCTTGAATCTAACTATACTCAAAAATTTACTAACAAAGTTCATGAGCTGAGAGCAGTTCCCTGTTATATGTTTCTAACATACGGAGTCCATATACCAGAGAACAATCTAGACAACCTGTCATGACAAGAGAAGAAGAAGATGGAATATCTGTAGCATTAGATCCCCAAGTATGATTGGGTTCCGAGTGGTTAGCATTCTTAGATTTTACAATCTTAGTCTTTTTACTCGAACCAACATTTTTAACATTTTTGGATTTCCTGCTGTAGACTTTAAGCTCTAGTTTTTGTGTTTCAACTAAGTGGGAAGAGTTACTCTTAGGAGGCACTACGTTAGCTGAAGTGATCCTAGTTAAAGGGCACGAGTTACCAACTATAGTGAAAGTTTTGCCTGTTGGTTTCCACTTAAGTCCTACTTCAGTGAATACATGGAAGTGATCCTAAGAAATACAATATTTTTCAAGTTGTGAGTAACTTTTCAAAAGATCATTATGCGCATTTTTGTGATTTTCAAAAAGCGGATTAGTTCAGCATCAAGATTGAAACACTTATCACAAGATTCATTTTTCTCTTCTTTCCCATATTCAAAGATTCACCAATCAATAGACATAGAATTCATCACAATCAAGAAGAACATCTGAACCATGATTTGTTTTAAGAGTCGATCATTTTTCAAAGTAATTTATTTCTTAGCAATTTCTAAACATTGTTTGTCAACTGAAGACTGTTGAACAGCAGCGTCCATTTGGTTAAAAACTGTTTGAACTTCCATTATTTCATTTAGAAGATCTTTATCAAACACATTGAAGATGTCTTTTAAAGATTTTAGAAATAGAATAATTTCATTGTTAAAAACAGCTTTAGTATGTTCAAACCCCCATTCACCTTTTGTACGAGCATCAGGTGTTGTCCTCTTCTTCACCACAGAGTCAAAGTAGGCGTGGTTAATTTAACTTTTAAGATGCTTCATTCACCAAACTCACCTTAGGTAGTTTCAACTGGAACTTCACTTGTGACGGTTGTTTATTAGAAGATTCAATTTTAGGATTAGATATATGAAACCAGAAAGCTTGTTCAGCCGACAATTCTTGTTGTGGAGTAAAACGTTTCCCAAAATCTTCAGATAGTCTATTTAATTTTTCCTAATCAATAGGTTTATGAGAAATATTGTTTAAAGGCCTCTGAGGATCCTTATCTTTTTACATACATTTATTATCGACTCTCCTTATTTCAAAATCAATGTTTTCCTAATCATCAATCACAGGCAATAGCAACATGTTTACAGAAATAACAATACCATCAACAATGTTGGTTATAATCTCTGAGCTTTCTTGAGATAAAAACGTATTATGAAACCTAGAGCTTTATGTGTATATCATTATCATAAAAAACTTGCGGTTTTGTTAACATGTGCACTGTTTGAGCAGATTGACCCACTTTAAAAATAATATTATCAACTTTATCCTTTTTTCCAAATTAATTTTATTTTCCATATATTTATTTTCTTTTTCTTTGGATTAATTTTTTTAAAAACCATAAATGTTTGCAATAAAGATTCATTTTCTTTGATTTGTTGAGAAAGATTTTGCTCAAGTTAGCCAACTTGTTCTTTTAGTGCAAGCTTCTCTTTAATCATATCATCCATTTGAGAATCTATCATTTTTTTTCACGACTGCTTAAATCAATATTAAGACGTTGTTTAAAAGTTTTGACTCGTTCTTTATATCTCTCAAGCTCAGCGATTACTGATTCATTATTCTATTCCTTATTAGCCTTTTCCTAATTATTTACATGATTAATCATTTGTTCCGACATTTGTTCAATCACAGATAAGATCATTGAATCTTGTTGTGCCTGTAAAGTAGTATCTTGAACAGTTTTCAGTTGTGTTTCTTGCAAATATTAAGAATACAAAATGATATTGCTATCACTATGTATCTCATTATCTGTAAAATCCACAACTGGTGATTGTTTAAAATCCTGCATTGCATGCACACTTTGATTTTCCATATCATTAGGATAGGTTTCAGAATGGGGTACCTCTGAGATAACGTCAGAACCATAGTTGGAAATATTGGCCATGAGAACCACTTTTGCATTCGAGATATCATCACAGTCATAATCATAAGTATCAAGATCCTCAGTCTGAAAAGCAGCATTGTGTGGAATGATTATCTGAATAGCTTAACCGCCTGGAATCCATGGATTTGTAAAAAATGCGAGTTGTTCTTCATCTAAAATTTGTCCAGCTTCTTGAGCTTCAGCTAATATTGCTTTATCCTTATACCATGATGCATTCCTTGGTCACTTAGGCTGAGTGCATTGCCTAGCCATATGTCCTTCACCTTGACATTTTTAGCATTTAACAACCCTTTGCTGTCAACTTGCATTGTTTCCTTCAGAACTAGTAGCGTTACTCTTATAGTGGCTTGGTTTCTTGGATTCGATGAAATTCTAAGTTGATTATTGGTTGAGGGGAACCTTGAGGAAGCTATAACTGTTAGAAAAGCAATTGCCTTGTTGAGACAAGCAATAGGATCATCTCCTGAAGAGAATACTAAAACAGCAAGACCTGAGTCTGTAAGTGGTAACTCAGTCATAGGTTGTATAGGAGCTTGAGGTGATTGATAAGCAATTTGTGGAACATATGAGGTTTGATGATTCATTTGAGACTGATATGGATATGATGGTGGAATGGATGAATGATTGAATTGAGGTTGTGATGGATAAGTAGATGAGTAATGTTGAGTGGGATGAATTGATCCATATTGAGATGGTGGAAATTGTTGTTGAAGCTGAGGATTGTTGTATGAAGACTGATAAGTGTTGAAGTGAGGTGGTGTCATCTGCTGATTTGCAACAAATGCAAGTGGATCTTGATTGCGTTCACGCTGAAGACGAACTTCATTTGCATGGAGTTCGTGTTGTGCAAGATATGCATGAAGCTGATCAAAGTTGGTAGTATGCAATCTTTTACAAGCTTGACATCAGTCACAAACTTACTCCATTCAGGTGGAAGACTGTTTAAGAACTTGGTATTATCTTGAAATTGCTCCATTTTCATATTGTAAATGTTCATGTCATTAATCAGCTGAGTGAATCTCAAGTAATACTTATGAAGTGATTCCCTCTTGATGTGAGTAAACTTATCAAATGCATCATACAGTTTACACTCTCTTTCCTGCTTAGTCAAAGAGGTACCTTGCATTAGTAATTGAACTCTCTCCCATAAATCCTTGGCAACTCTGTGATGATTAACAAGTGAATAGATATCAGCTGGTAGACCTTGAAGAATGATATTGGTTGCTTTCATGTCACAATCAGCTTGGATTTTCTCAGCAACAGACAATTCAACATATTTCTTTGTTCTGGTCACCCATTCTCTTCAACAGTAGGCCAAATGAGTGGACCATGTTCAACTGATTCAAGTATCATTCTTTTGTGCTCTTTGTTTTTCATGTATAACTCTATTCTACTTTTCCAAGAATCATACAGGTCATTGTCCAACATTGGTGGACGATTGTTAGCACCGGAGAGTATCATGTACTCAACAAGAGTATTCTATTATCCAAGTGGGTGTTGATTTGATGTTATTAGATTACTTGAGGATCAAACGGTGATTAAAAGTAATTGTGTTTTAGTGAGTTGTATTTTGAATGTTGTAAGTCTTGAAACTACACGAGATTTTACAACTCTTGATAAAACCGAGAAGCCAATTGAATGTTTCATGGGATGATAAACCGAATAATTTACTTTAGCAAATTTGAGTTTTGAATTTTAGTTCAAGTGAATTAATTTTCCTTTTGAATATTGTTAAATCGCCTTCTAAGTATAATTGATAATTCGCCTTTGCTTGGAAATTGTTAAATCGCCTTGCTAAGGCAATTGTTAAATCGCCTTGTAAATAGAAGTTGATAAATCGCCTTGTACGAAGAGCTTGATAATTCGCCTTGCAATGGAATCTTGATAAATCACATTTCAAAGAGAATTTGATAAATCGCCTTGCACTGAAGAACTGTTAATTCGCCTTGCACTGAAGAGCTGTTAAGTCGCCTTGCAATGAAATCTACTAAATCGCCTTACAAAGCCAGTTGCTAATTCACCTTGTCTTGAAAATTTCTAAATCGCCTTACAAAGCCAGTTGCTAATTCGCCTTCAACAATACGAAACTCAAAATTTTCAAAACATAAAAAGACTCACTTTTGATTGTTTTTACCTAAAATTTCTTGTACAACTAGTATTACAAAGCCTACAGGTACCTTAAAAATGCAAACTTTATAGTTTTTTAAGCCAAAAAATTTAAAATTAAGATTTGTACTTTCTAAAGTTTTTCGAACACCAATTTGAACAAAAATGATGTTTTTCTTGATTCTAAGCTTGTACATATATACTAAAGATACTAGATCAGATTTAGCAAGGTAAATGATCCTTTAGTGTACACCAAAAGCTTCGAATAAAAAAAGAATAAAACGTACGAGTTTTGTATAAAAACGAAACAAGAACAAACACAAAAACTAAACAAATCACTCCATGGCTCTTGATACCAATTGTAGAATACTTGAAATCTATAACACCAAAGAACAATAAAGAAATCTAGAGAGAGAGAGAGTGGATGAGAGGATGGTTCTAGTGAGAGAAAGTAACAAAGAAAGAAAAATTAGATTCAGTGTAAAAATGAACCAACCAACCAACCAACACCCTCTCCATGTGTGGAGAAGGTATAAATACTATCTCTTGTGGCCGGTCATGAGCCTTATTATAGGCTTTCCATGGGCCTTTAGCCCGATATTAGTTACGAACATTAAATATGATTAATCTACAGAGCTACGTCTAGGTTATTTGGGAATGACGATAGTTTTCGTATTCCTAACAGTTATTGTTGCGTGCTCTGTATCACCTCTCTCACCCTCTTTTTAATTTCATTTTTTCATTTTTCTGTCTTAGATTGCTGGAGGATAGGTAGAGGCACTATTGAGAAGTTGTGGTTGGTTTGAGGTTACTCTTTTATTGCTTTCGTGTTTAACTTAATCAATTATATGCCCTTGACCTACCACTTTAAGTGGCAAGGAAGCCTATGAACTTTTGATTGATTAAGTGTTTAGTTTATTTGTTTGGTTTATTTGTGTTTGTCTGGTTTGTTTATTGTTGTTCTTCTATCTGTGATTATTATTTTCCTTTTTTGTTATTATGGTTGTTGGTGAACCCTCTAGGTCTGTTGAACTAATTAATAATTTTGATTATGGTAATCATCTGTATCTTCAGACTAATGATAATTCTAGTCTTGCTATTGTTAATGTGAAACTTGTTGGGGCTGAGATTTATAAGTTGCAGGCAGCTGCTATGAAAATTGCTTTAAAAGGGAAAAATAAGTTGGGTTTTGTTGATGGTACTTGTGTTAAACAAGAGTCTAGTGTTGTTCTTTCTCATCAATGGGAAATGTACGATGTTATTGTTTTGGGATGGATTCTTGGGTCTTTATCCTAAGAGTTTTATGTTGGTCAATTATACTTTGAAATTGCTTCTGAAGTTTGGTCTGAATTAAAAGAAACTTATGATAAAATGGATGGTTTTGTTGTTTTTAATCTGATGCATAAAATTAATAATCTAAAACAAGGTGACTTGTCTGTTCCTAACTATTATCATAAGCTAAACTCCTTATGGAGATAATTTGATATCTTGACCATTTTACCTACTTATGTATGTAAAGGAAGAACTACTTGTACTTATGATGCTAAGTCTGGGAGTGCCAAGCACACTAAACTTATTATATTAATGCAGTTCTTAATGGGTCTTAATGATGTGTATCAACCAATTAGGAGTACTATTTTGGCTAAAGATCCTTTACCAAATACATTCGACCTTCCTTGAATTTACTTCGGACCATAGACTACGAATACATATAACTCGATTGAACATAAGTGGATAAAGTCTCGATGAGCTAGGGTTCGCACGATAATCACCAATATTGTTGATAGAACTAAAACACGTGATAGTTCTTGGATCATTTATAGCTCGAGGTTGTTTAGACCTCATCTAAGATCATGATAACAAAGACAATAGCAAGCAGAGGAATAAGAAT
This sequence comes from Tanacetum coccineum, assembly GCA_026074375.1. NCBI lineage: Eukaryota > Viridiplantae > Streptophyta > Magnoliopsida > Asterales > Asteraceae > Tanacetum > Tanacetum coccineum. The sequence goes on along the minus strand of BQNB010052893.1, from coordinate 19,860 downwards.
ATAATCAATGTTAATCATAACAAGGTTATTTCTTTATTAACACTCCAAGCCCCAATATTATTTGATCAGAATAATACAGTTACATCAATGAACTGTAACATGATCAAGTTACCTTGACCTTGAGGCTAATACTACATATGGTGTCTACATTCTCATGCCTAAAATACACACACACATACATTTAGGTACACTATGGAACTCACGACTTGTACACCTAAACTTAATAACCTGTATCTCTTCATATAATAGAGATATTAGTTTTCAAAGGATATAGTATTAGGAAACAATAAATCTTCCTAACTTTTATAATTATCTTCTGTAATCTTCATCCTTTTTGAAGAATATCCTCTGTTGTCTTTTAGTCCTTCATCTTTCATATATTTTGTATATTCAACACCTATATATATTCCCAACAATACTTCCCCTAGTTGATAATGACAAAACCAAAATAAACACGAGCTTCTTCCCCTGAAGCTAATATATATGAAAGAATAGAACTATACCACCAAGGATCTATAAGTTTCAAATCATCTTTGTAATGGCTTCTTCCCCTTTTTGGCATAATCAAATAGGGGACTCTAAGTAGATGAAACTTTGATTTCGACAACCACAAACCACTATCACACTTCTAATCCAGCCTTCCAACAACTCAAATTACCCTCCATGAGCGCCTTAAGATAAATGAACATGAGCAGTATAAACTTAAACTAGGCATTAGTAATAATGAATTATAGTAGTAAAAACTTCACCTATTTGTGGTGCATGTATATGGTTTAAACATTTTAACAATAAGGCTTCCACTGGAAACTCATATGTTAACAATTTTTGAATCTTCCAATTATGTAGGCTCTATATAATGATTTATGATGAAGAAAACTATGTATGACGAACTTGATGCTCGAGTAGAGTAAAACCAAACTTGTGTCTTTATCTTGTACTATTATGTGACTTCAAACTCATTACCAAGACCAGAGTATAAGTAGATCACAACCTCTTGACAAAATCCTCATCTTCTATGAGACACATACCAAGTGATAGCAAATGTGCGCATTGAGCACCATAAGTTTGTAAATAGCACACCTTTGCTAGATTTGTCAAGTCTTAGTCACATCGTTTCTAATATCTTTAAATGTTGTAAGCCGTTTAAGATATGATAAGAACACGTACCTAAGTATCTCCACTTCACCGTCAAATAAGTGATAAATAACCATCTTCGTATTCAATTCTTCTATTAAATATGTAGCCTTTAAACATTTTAAGAACATTTATATCATAAACCTGTTCCAAAGTAGAACCAAACCAAAAACTTTCTTGTGTTTGTCGTCGATAAACTATTCATTGTGTGTTTATATCCGATATCTGGCATAAACTGCAAGTACAAACTATAAAGTAGAGCGGTATAAACTTTCAACGGTGCAGTTCTAAAATTCACTTTGGCAGTTAAACTTTCCCTTGGCAGTAGTAACGAATGTAGCAGTACTAATAATAAATGAACAACATTAACATCTATAAGCAGCAACATAAACAATAGGTTAGCAGCATTAACGAACAATCTGGTAGTACTAACTTCCCTTACTGGCAGCATTAACTTATATTTTAACCCAAGCAACATTAACTCATAGAAGCAGTATTAACATATCTTGGACGAGTAGTATTAACAAGCATACTCGAATCTTCAGCAACATTAATATGAAATCCCTTATTCTGCTAATTCAATTCCTAGCAGAACTTTAATATATGCTGCTTGTATCATAACCAAATCCTGTTGTGATATCTTCTAATTATCGAACACCAGCAGACCAGTTTCTAATGGGTTTCCAATCCACGAATACTCTAAAAGACCCATTAGCAGCATTAACACACAAACTTGTAACTGTTTTAACTCAAACAATAGTAAAATCCATGAAGCACACTGACAGTATTAATAATATGATTTCAATACCGTTATCTAAATCTGCTGCTTCTTTGCCTGACTTCATAACAGTATTAACCACCATTATGACATCTTCAAGAACATAGCATACAATCGTCTTCGCAGACTTAGATTCTTTCAACAGACAGCGATTAGGGCAAATAAATATTCACGATCAAGAACTACGAATTAAAAATAGAATCAAGATAAAGCCCTGCTTAAAAATCGAATCCTAAATCTTTGATGTACAGTCGAATATCAATACCTGTTGTATCTTCTTCTGTCGTTACACGTTCTAGCAGTATTAACCATAAACCCTAGAAATTAGGGTTTTGAAGGCAATTAAACCTGGTCCATGTTGGTTTGATAAACGCAGCAGTTCTTGTCTACAAGGAGGTCGAAACCTTTGTAGACTCTTGTAACAGGAAACCCTAAAAGAATGATTAACAACAGTAAAAGATATAAACAGAACCTTTGAAGACGTGTATCTGAACTTCAAGAAATTTTTCTGTTGAAAACAGATCACCGATCCACCTTGTGTCTTTGAAACTTGTCGTGTATTCTGATTTAAGTAAACCCTTAAACAATGAACCTAAAGACTACGCTTTTCTATTTTTACCAAATTAGGGTTTGTCAAAAACCCTAGTAACACCGTATGCACCTTTTACCGGAAACCAATTGTTAAGAATCGTTTAAGCCATCTAGGATCGTTTTACCAATAACATTAATAAACATGCAGCGGAATATAAAGAACAATAATATTATTGAACAAGGTTTATTATTCATACGTCCCTAACAGCCCCAAATACTATATGATCAGTATAGATCGGTTACTCTAACTAGTAACAGGGATCAAAGATCCTTGGGGCTAAACCACATAAACTCTAGGCGTCTACAATAGACCATACGCCTAGACACACACACACACCTTTAGTCGACTATATTTTTTGTGTTTACCAAATTAGGGTTTGCTGAAACCCTAATGTTATCAAATTTTCTCTATTACTAAAAACCAAAAAATAAACACGAATAAAACCTTGTACAAAATCCTAGATCAAGAGCCCCGTGGCTCTGATACCACCTGTTAGAACTAAAACACGTGATAGTTCTTGGATCATTTATAGCTCGAGGTTGTTTAGACATCATCTAGGATCATGATAACAAAGACAATAACATGCAGTAAAATAAGAACAAATCAAAGTTATCATAACAAGGTTTTTCTTTATTAACACTCCAAGCCCCAATATTATTTGATCAGAATAATACGGTTACATCAATGAACTGTAACAAGATTAAGTTACCTTAACCTTGAGGCTAATACTACATATGGCGTCTACATTTATACTGGAATACACACACACATTTAGGTACACTATGGAACTCACGACTTGTACATCTAAACCTAATAACCTGTATCTCTTTATATAATAGAGATATAAGGTTTTACAAAGGATAAGTATTAGGAAACAACTAAATCTTCCTAACTTTTATAATAATCTTCTGTAATCTTCCATCATTTGAAGAATTCCTCCTTTGTCTTTTAAGTCCTTCATCTTTCATATGTTTTGTCTTATCAACTCAAATATAATTTCTAATAATTGTCCTCTAGATAGATTATAAACACACAAGATTGCTTTATGCTGATGCGTTTAATTATGACAGAATTAGCGTGTATAGGTTTTAGGAAGTAGTACCGCCTAAATCTAGGAATGATATATCTTGCAACAATAGGACAATCATAGCACAATAAACAAACCTACATTTTAATTGGATTAATCATGGTTAATACAGTTTTCTTAAAATTGGCATGACCGCTCTTCTATGTTTTGATTATCTGCTTACGTGTGTTATCGTGTTTTAAATAGATTTAAGTCACCACCAAACCTGTGCCAGTCTCTCAGACTGAAAACCCTCCTTATCCGTTAGAATTAGGTTTAGCATAGTGTGGAAAACTAGAAGGGGGTTGAATAGTTTTACCAATTAAAATTTTAATTTAATTGTTTGATTGTTGTAGATCTATTAGTTTATAACGATTAATAAATTTAAATTATAAATTATAAATCATAAAGCATAAAGGATATAAGACACAAATATTTATAGTGGTTCGGCTACAAGGTCACCTTCCTTGTCCTACTCCACTCCCCGAGTCACCTACTCGAGAGTTTGAATCCACTATTCACCAATACTCCTTCAACCGGCGGAGGAGCCTCACAACCTCGCTTACACCTTTTAATTGTACAAAGCTAAATACCAGATTCTTCACAAGGTAGAATAAACCATCACTCGCTTACCCTTTATACGGTACTAAGCTAAATACCGTGTTCCAACAAGGAGGAACAAAACCCCTTAATACTTACCCTATAGTAGGTTCTAAGCAATCATTAAGTTACAACAAAGATAGATTCGACCCTACGAATCCTACCGAATGTATTACATTTTCCCAAGTGCTCTAAACACAATATAATACATGACTTCCTAATATATGATGATTGAAGATGCTTGGAGATCAGTATATAGATCTTTAAAGGATGAGGGATGCGTGCTACAAGTTTTCCTTGTTGCTTGATCTCATATCCTAAAGTCGGTAAAACTCCTCCTATTAAGAAATTCACCAAAACACTAAAATGAAAAAGATCATGATCAATGATCTGATGTTAGTTGAATATGTGAGTGGAAAAACTATTCTAATTCCTTATTGAAACAGGAGAAATAACTTGGCATTTATAGGCTAAAAAGATACGGTAGCCCGGTTTCGCCGATTCCATTGCTTCAATGGAACCGGCCAGTGCAAAGTAATAGAACCGGCCAATATTGTAGCCTGGTTCTTGGCGGTTCCATCACCTCAATGGAATCGGCCAGTGCAACTAGAGAGAACCGGCCATCTGACAGAAAATCCGAATTTAGATTTCAAAAAATCTTGTCTAGATATGTTTTGAGGTCATGCATGATGTATAAAATATTTTTCTTTTAGAAAAAAATATCTTTTAGTGTATATGATGTTGTCGTTTTTCACACGTATTTATCAAATAAACCCTCAAATGTATTATATACATATTTATAAAATACATATACGTATACATAAGCTAAGTATCATACAAATTATTCTTAGAAAAGAATAAAAAGTAATCAACACGGGTATCGTTTTCCTCGGCGAGAGGTGAATGGAAATCTACGTTCAAGTTGTAAATCGAGCTTGATTGTCATAAAAAAATTTGGTTTTGGTTTTAAACTAATTTTAAACTAAAAATTAAACTAATATTAATTCTAAAATTTAAAACTACAAGGTTATACTAAAATTGATTTAAAAGATATAAATGACAAATATGCTAGCTAAGTGACGTGAAATGTTCCTTAAGTGCGGGCTTAGGTTTAACGAATTAAAATCCTTAGAAAACAAGTTTCAAGAAATTAAATGACAAGTAAAGTAAAATGCTTTTTAAAATAAATGACAAGTATTTAAATTGCATTAAAAGTAAATGACGGTATGTAAATTGACTATTAATTTTTTAAACCTTTTTAAACCGCACTTAAATTCCAAATCACTAATCACTTAGCAAACACAAGTTATTTACTCACTACTCATAACGAAATTCAATTTAACAAACATAGCATTTAATGACAAAAATAAATCTACACTAAGCATGGCAAAAATCAAATACGCAAATATATTATGGAACGATAAAATAAAACTATTCTAAGTATTGAAAAGAGATTAGAAAATAGAACCCGAAATGAAGAACCGCAATGATATAAAACCACCCGATCTTACAAACTTAATAAACAAATAAGCTTATCACTTAAAAAGCTTCTACTTCACTAATTAGTAGATAAAGTTATTAGCAAATAAAGGTGTCAACTTTATCTACTAATTACTTCCATAAAAACCATAAAGATCAAAACTTTATCTATTTATCAACCTTATAAGACCCTTAAGCTCCGGCCTTAGATGTAGAAAGATGGAATAAGAAATAAGGACATGAAAAGTTAGGAACAAAATAATCTTAATTAGAGATGAAAAACCATTTTTTAGAAATAATAAGCAATTTTGAAAACGAAATTTTGTACAAAAAAACTAGATTAAATCTATATAAAAAACTACTTTTGAAATAAAAACTAGAATAAGCTAAAAAGCTATCAAGGCTTTTTTGAAGAAAGGATGAAGAATATAAGCTTATAAATAAGCCACTTCTCAAATAAGCTACAAGTACCCTTCGAAATAAGCCCTAGCTTAATAAGCTATAAGAAAAACTAGTAAAGTTTAGAACTTTATGACTAAATAAGCTAAATAATAAGCTCTCGAAGATAAAGGTGCTCAAGACTTAATGAATAAGTCGAGTAGGAGACTCATGACACCCTTTTTAGCATTCGAATCGAGCTTAATCAAACAATAAGCACTTTTGAAAAAGAAAAGGATAATGAAAAGAAGATAAAAGATGAAGATAACAAAAGCTTATTTAAAAATATGAGCTTAGATCTAAATCTCATAAGCCAAAGGAATACTTATTTAAGTAAGAAATAAGCTAGGAAAAGCTAGAAGTAATCAATTACCAAAATAAGCCTTACAATGAAAAAAAAAAAGTGAAATAGAGATTATAAAAAGAATAAGCCATAAGAATGATAACACTGTCAAATCTTCAAAACATCTTCATTAATAAGCTAAAAAGAGTGGATTACAATAAGCTAAATAAGCTATAAAAGCTTTTACAATAAGCAAACTAATAAGCTAAAAGACATAAAAATAAGACTACACACTCCTACACTAGGAATTGAAAATAAACTAAATCAACACCCTCAACACTGCAGCACGTTTGATATATAAAATTATAATCTCAAAGTGGGAGGGCAATTTCAATCCATTTCAGGTCATTAACACAATCAAAGCTCCAGATGATGGGGTATATTGGTCTTTTGCCGTTGATGCGTGCCAATGATTGGCATAAAACGTGTTCCTCGTACGCACAGCTAATCATTAGTTGTCATAATCCAGATCCTCCAATAGCAAGATGACACGTCACCATTCTAGAACCATCGGGAATGCTACCTGGTACTGACCCCGTGCCATCTGAACCTTTATTCTGAACTTGTAACCTCTGAACCTCGTATCTGCAACTCAATGATTAGTTTGCCACGTGTCACCACCTGAGTGGTGCCACGTGGCTGGCTAGTCGTCACCGGAGCCAACACCGGACCACCAGTCAACGGTGGTCAACGGTAGTCAACCACCGGTCAACCACCGCCGGACCACAGGTCAACGGCGCGTGGTTTTTTGGGGGGGTGGGGGGGGGGGGGTTTGGGGGGGTTTGTTTGGGGGGGGGATGGTTATGGTGGCACCGGTGGTTCAACTTGCATGTCCGTGACAGGTCAACGGTGGCGACCACCGTTGACCACCGCCGACCACCGTACCACCGGACAACGATGTTGATCGCCAGTCAACAGGCGTCCACGGGCCAGGTTCGGTCGGGTCTTGGCCGTCGAGTTGGTCTTGGCCGGGTCAGGTCGGGGTCTTGGGCTGAGGTCCCTACCACCGCCCGCCCCCCCCCACCCCAACCCCCCCCCCCCCCCACCACGTAGATCCACGTGTCATGCCACTGTGCCCAACTAGAATCTGAAGTGGACTTTAAGAACACACCCCAACAGAATCGAACTCGGGACCTCTTGTGTAGAAACCAATGACTCTAGCCGTTGGGCTAGAGCATGGTTCGAATAATTATTTTAATGCATTTTAAAATATATAAGAGGTTAATATGGTCTGGGTCAATTCATTAATATAAATGGTTCAATAATGGCGAAACGGTTCAAAATAAAAAGGTTCAAATATAAAGGCCGGTACCGGAGGATCTCGTAATTTCGCGCTCTTTGCAATGGTTGATGAGAATATTTACGACTTCGTTTGAACCTCATAAACATAAAATGTCGTCAGAAAGTCACCCAAAGTTACTGTTTTTGGTCTTTGTTTTAAATCCTTTGTACTTGTAAGACATAAAAACATAATACAAACATATTTGCAACATATTTATCCATATTTTAGTGTTTTAGTCCGTTTATTAGCATTTTCCGGGGTACAAATGAAGTGTGTTTTATCACACATCAAAATTCCCCCACACTAAGCCATTGCTGGTCCCACACACAATGTAAATAAAACACGCCCAAAAATAAATAATTAAATCCTCTTTTAACTTATGACCCTTCACAATATTCTTCCCTCACAATCAAACAAAACATAAAAAAAAAAAGGTCCATTAAAAAGGTTCAAAAATTATTTATTTCGAAAGCGCCCCTGTTCTTAAAACCACTATTCATTAATAATAAAACTTAATAACAATTTAAATAAAATTATTTATAAGCCTTTAAGAACAGGGAGATTCGTCCATCTTTGATTTTTCACAATCCCCATACTAAGCTTAAAACGAAATCACAGCCAAATATAAGATTAGATGCTAAAGCTACTCATAAATGCTAATTGTGTAAGTATAAACTTAACTTTTCGCTCCCTTATTCCTAAATCCTCTAAGAATTTTTATTATTATTATTGTGACAAATAAATTAATGTCTTATTCACATAAAGTAAACCCTGTTTAAGACCATAATTATTTGAAATCCTTTCACTAAAGAGACATATGGTGAGAATAAGGTCCACATTAAGGTTCTAATTTCGCATGATTTAGGGGTTATCCTTTTTATTTCATCCGAAACAACTCAACTACGAGTCCAAGACAGGCTTTATTAGATAACCACCGGAGTCGAAATTTGGCTTTATTATTATTATTGCAACATTATTAAACCTCGGTCCTTTAGAAGGCTGCAACATCGGTTGTGAGCCGGCAAGATGCAGCAAACATATTTCGACCTCGATAATTTCCTCGACCTTTTAGAAGGCTGCAACATCGGTTGTGAGCCGGCAAGATGCAGCAAACTTTTATCAGTCTCGGATTATTATAACTATGTGCCTTATTTTGAAGGCTGCAACATCGGTTGTGAGCCGGCAAGATGCAGCAAACTTTTATCAGCCCACAGTTTTTATTATTATTCTTTCCTCCACCCTTTAAACGACTGTCACATCGGTATGCGAGCCGACCATGATCCAGAAGTCTTATTTCGGCTTCGGTTTATTACATAATTATTATTATTATAGCCAAATTTCAAGTCCTGTGGTCTTTTAACAACTGCCACATCGGTATGCGAGCCGACCATGGTCCAGGAGTCTATTTCCCCACAACACTGACAAAACCTCGATGTGTACCTTACTTTCACCAGAAGGAATCTCTACGAAGTGATTTAAACTAAGAATCGCAAAAACCTAAAGCAACTTTATTTTATTCAACAATTATATAGCGTTTAGTAAGCTGGTGGGAGCAAAAAGCCACAATTAACCTCTATGAGCTCTAAAGATATCCAACTAATCCATGCTTAGCATCTAATTTACATCCAACTCTATCATTTTTCGTTCTTCGCAAAAATTTTAAAGTTAAGCAAACGCTAAGTCTCGAAAGCTAAGGGGAAAGCTAGAGTTTAAAACTCGGTCAAGTCAAAAGCTACCTAGTTCTATGGGCCTACTTATTTCTATACTTTAATATTTTCATCATTTTTTTCATCATTTTTTTTCATTTATATAAAATATATAATAAATATATAATATATATATATATATATATATATATATATATATATCATAATAATAAAAAATTTAAAATTTTGGTCAAAACGGGGTTGCGTGGGAACACATATAGGCACATGTATGATCACATTTTGATAGAAATCCCCCCCACACTTAGAATGGAACATTGGCCTCAATGTTCAAAAATGTCGGGTTTTACCCCCACACTTAGGAATGAAAAAGGCAAATGCAAAAAATTCCAAGTGTGAAAGGGGAAACAATATATATATACATGATCAGGATTGAGGATTCCAAAATAAGTAAAAGATCGAAGACCGGATGATTGGAGGATTGAAAACAAGCACGGGTCTTCATGATCTTAAAGAATCCTGCAAAAACAATACCACATACCATAGAAAGAAGCACGCCCCCACACTTGGGCTATAAAATCACACACTCACTTATTAATCAAGAAAATAGAAAGAAGAAAAGACACGGGTTGCCTCCCGAGAAGCGCTTATTTTTGTTCACCGAGTCTTGAGCCTGACTCGATCCCCCATACTTGAGCTGGTCAAGGGGGATAGAAATGGAGATACGGAACATCCAAGAGAGGGATGTCCCCTCCAGAAATCATCATCGGGCTTTTATAAAAATTAGAAGTGATTTCGCCCCGATGAGATAAGAGAGGAGAAATGAGAATACCAGGATTGAACACTTTGTCCTCGTTTTCGGATGAAACGGAAGCAAAGTGTCAAACACTAGAGAAAGAGGATCACGGATGAATGAGATAGAAAATTCATCCCGTGATAAAAGTCTCTCAGATTGGACTTCAATGAATATCCCTGGATCGAAAATCTTGTTTTCGAATCCGAGGGAATCATGAGAAGGAGTGAAGTCCAAATCCGGATTAAGGGTGGGTAGGGTGGGCAAAATATTAGGCCAAAGAAACATAGTTTCAAAATACCCTTCACCACTTTGGTTGTCAAAACACCCGTATCGGGCTCAAAATCAAAGAAAACCTCAACATCCGGTGGTTCCGGAGGAGGACGAGGAGATGACAGATCATTAAAATGATCAAGGTTAGATGACTTATTTTCAGGAAGTGAAGGGGAATCATTGATAAGCAATTCTTCAAGGAAAAGGATATCCCCTTCAGAGTCATAGTTATCATTCTCAATGCCCGGTGGCATCGAGTCATCCAGAGTAAGAAATAAATCGATCTCCTCCATAAGAGAGTCACTATCCTCAACGGGGATAGGAGTAGGAGAGAAAGAATCGATTATAGCATCAGAATTTTCAGAATTAAATTCTTCCGGAAGTCGAGGAGATAAATTATCATACAACAATCTCTCAACAAGACGAATGTCTTCCTCAGGATCAAAGTTGGCTTCATTAATTCCTGGTGGAATTAAATCAATATGAGCAGTTTCAACGGAGAACTCTCGGAAAGAATCAATCTTTGAGAAGAAATGATCGAAGCATCGATCTTATCAGAAATGATTTCTTCATCAAAAAGAGGGTTCGAATAAATTTCCTTCTTAACGTCCTCATCAGAAAATGACTTGTCGTCACTAGAGGAAAGATCGTCGTTAGCATCAAAGAGAATATAAGAAAGTTGTAGAATTATCACAAAAGGGAACATCACACTCACTTTTGATATCGGAAAAATCCTCGGACTCACTTGGGATTGGGACAAGGTTCTCAACACTAGACTTTATTAATTCGTCCAATTTCATTTTCGGAATAGTGCTAAGATGCTCGTCCCCCATACTTAGAGAGTCATCGGGCTCCTCGGGTATGATTGCAACACACAGAGGAAGTTCAGAAATAATATCTCTCACGGGAATAGAACTTTCCTCGTCATCGTCATCATCGAAGTAGAAGGCCAACCTATGCTAACTCGGACTATTACTATATCTCTCAGCTCCTCACTTATATTTTGCACATCTTCAAGAAGTTTACGAATCAATTCTTGTATATCTTCTGGAGAATGTTGCTTTTCTCTATGCTTAATTTCGAAAAATTTCTCCCAAGCTAGCAATAAAACCTTTGGTGTTTCTCTAAAAGATATACGATTAAAAAATTTTAAAAAGGTTTTTATAGAAATCATTAAGTCTTCTTTAAGCTGCAAAATTTCCACACTTGTATTTTCTGAGGAGTTTATGAAAGACGGAACTGCGGGGGTTGAACTTGGTCAAAACCGAAAGAATTAGAATCATAGCAATGATTAGGTTTATAGAAATTTTGGTTCAACGGTTGACACTGAAAAGTCTCATGAGGACCCCCACAGTTATCGCAACAAAGATATTGTTGTGGCTGACTCGGAGAATAATGTGGAGGTTGGTTAAAACCAAAGTCTTGATTGTAACAGGGACCCTTTTTTGGGGAAGCCTGCTCAAAGAGTGTGGGGTGTTCCCTGTTTGACAATCGAAACCCGGATGAGAGTTCCCTCTACAAAATTCACACGAGTATGTCTCGTATTGGTATTGTGGGGGCTGGTTAAAATAATCGTTCGTCTCATGATAAGGATAGGGATTTTGGTCATAGACAAACTCATTTCCCGACTCTATCACGCTACAACCGGGGCAATTTCCACCATTATGAGGACCCCCACAAAACGAACAACCATAATGGTTAAACAAGACAGTGAAAGAATTAAACAAATAAGAGGGTCGAGAAAATAAGAATTAAATGAAATAAGAGGATAAAGGAGAATATTTTTAGATTTTTATAAAGATAATAAAATAAAAATAAAAATATTTTTGGTATATTTTTTTTAATATTTATAAAGAGAAAAGGAAAAATAAAAATAAAATAAGAAGAAAAATATTTTTGGATTTTTATATATATATATATTTTAATAAATACGAATATAAACTTTCCGAAGAAAGAATCTTCAAGGCACTAACCTCAAACACCACGTGTAGATCGTACACCTCTCCCCGGCAACGGCGTCATTGAGTTTGGAGTACTTCAAGACAAGTCTTTGCATTAACCGCATGAAGATTCTTGATGTATCCGTTTTTCCAACCGTTTTTATCAAATAAACCCTCAGATATATAATATTATATATAAATTTAATACATATAATATACGCAAGCTAAGTATCATACAAATTAATCTTAAGGAAAATAAAAAAGTAATCAACACGGGTATCGTTTTCCTCGGCGAGAGGTGAATGGAAATCTACGTTCAAGTTGTAAATCGAGCTTGATTGTCATAAAAGTTTTTGGTTTTGGTTTTAAACTATTTTTTAAACTAAAAATTAAACTAATATTAATTCTAAGATTTAAAACTACAAGGTTATACTAAAATTGATCTAAAAGATATAAATGACAAATATGCTTGCTAAGTGACGTGAAAATGATCCTTAAGGCGGGCTTAGGTTTAAACGAATTAAAATCCTTAGAAAATAAGTTTTCAAAAATTAAATGACAATAAAGTGAAAATGATTTTTAAAATAAATGACAAATATTTAAATTGCAATAAAAGTAAATGACGGTATGTAAATTGACTATTAATTTTTTAAACCTTTTTAAACCGCACTTAAATTCCAAATCACTAATCACTTAGCAAACACAAGTTATTTACTCACCACTCATAACGAAATTCAATTTAACAAACATAGCATTTAACGACAAAAATAAATCTACACTAAGCATGGCAAAAATCAAATACGCAAATATATTATGGAACGATAAAATAAAACTATTCTAAGTATTGAAAAGAGATTAGAAAATAGAACCGAAATGAAGAACCGCAATTAAACGATTACCACCCGATCTTACAAACTTAATAAACAAATAAGCTTATCACTTTAAAGCTTCTACTTCACTAACTTGCAAATAAATGTGTCAACTTTATCTACTAATTACTTCCATAAAAACCATAAAGATCAAAACTTTATCTATTTATTAACCTTATAAGACCCTTAAGCTCCGGGCTTAGATGTAGAAAGATGGAATAAGAAATAAGACATGAAAAGTTAGGACAAAATAAGCTAATAAGATGAAAACTTTAGATCTAAATCCACCCGAAACTAAGGTGTTCACGGATCAACTACAAGAGCTTTCTGACAAAGGCTTTATAAGACCTAGTTCGTCACCATGGGGAGCTCCAGTTCTATTCAACATTAAAAGAATAGAACTAAGACAAATAAGGCTATAGAATTAAAAAGCAACAAACTTTACGCTAGAAAATAAGCTCAAAAAAAAGTAGATCCAAATCCACGGGGGTATGGGGGGGTGTGAAGATAGGTGTGTTCAATCATGTGAACCTCGATCGGTATGATTAAGGAATGGATCTAAAGTAAAAATAAAGCTTGAATAAAAATAAGCAATAAAAAATAAGCTAAAATAAGCTCACTCAAAAAGCTCTAAACAAACATAAATATAAAATAAGCTTAGATGAAATAAGTTATTAAGGAGCTTATTCGAATATAAGCTTAAGAGATCAGATCCAAAAATAAACTATAAGCATGAGCTTATTTGGAAATAAGTAAAAGAAAATGAGTAGAAGAGTAATATAAAAAAAAAGAGTATAAAGAAACGTACAAAAGTAAATAACATTAAATAAAAACCAACCTTAAAATCAACATCTTCATTTATGAAAAATAAGCCAATACAATAAGTTGAGAATAAGCTAAAAAGCTTTTACAATAATAAGCTAAAATAAGCTAAACTATTCTACTCCTAAAACTACACTACAACTACTATGTGAAAATACCTACTAAATCTAACACTCCAAATGAATTCCCTGCGTCTGTATTTATAATCACCAAGTGGGAGGGGCATTTTTGTCCTTTCAGGTATCCCACCAATCACTGCACCAGATCTAAGCGTATAATTGTCTTTTGGCTCGGAGGAGCGTGTCTACGAAATTTCTAGGAAGTTACCATACATGCCAATCATTGCCAGCTTGTAAGATACCCGATCCACCAATGAGCTTGTGCCACGCGTTCCTCTATAATTCTCCTCGTACCTGCAATACTATGAACAACACTTCGTACCCAAGAACCTTGTACCTCTGAACCTCGTATCTGCAACTCAATGATTAGTTTGCCACGTGTCACCACCTGAGTGGTGCCACGTGGCTGGCCAGCCGTCACCGGAGCCAACACCGGACCACCAGTCAACGGTGGTCAACGGTAGTCAACCACCGGTCAACCACCGCCGGACCACAGGTCAACAACGACGGTCAATGGTGGTGACCGGTGGTCAACTATGGCGGTCCACGACAGTCAACGGTAGCGGTCCACCGTTGACCACCGTCGGACCACCGGTCAACCACCGGTCAACGATGGTTGACCGCCAGTCAACAGGCGGGTTAACGGGCCAGGTCAGGTCGGGTCTTGGGCCGGGTCGAGTTGGGGGTCTTGGGCCGGGTCAGGTCGGGTCTTGGGCCGGGTCGCCACGTGGCATGCCACGTGGATCCACGTGTCAGCCACGTGTGCCCACGTGGATGCTGACGTGGACTTTAACAACTACACCCCAAGCAGAATCGAACTCGGGACCTCTCGTGTAGAAACCAATGACTCTAGCCGTTGGGCTAGAGCATGGTTCTAATTATATTATGCCATTTTTAATATATAAGGGTTAATATGTCTGGGTCAGATTCATTAATATAAAAGGTTCAATAATGGCGAAAAAGGTTCAAAATAAAAAGGTTCAAATATGAAAGGCCGGTACCGTTGGACTCGTAATTTCGCGCTCTTTACAATGGTGTGATCGAGGAATATTAACGACTTCGTTTGAACCTCGATAAACATAAAAATGTCGTCGAAAGTCACCCGAAAGTTACTGTTTTTGCTTTGTTTTCAATCCTTTGTACCTGTAAGACATAAAAACTCAATACAAACATATTTGCAATATATTTATCCATATTTTAGTATTTTAGTCCGTTTATTAGCATTTTTTAGGGTACAAATGATGTGTGTTTTAGCACACATCAATTCTCTTTTTCAAATTGTACGTAACTGATCTAATTTATGTAACATCTTCATTCTGAAAGGCTGATGCTCTTCACCGAAGAATGCAATAAACGCAGTTTCAAAGGCCCTTTTGTCAAAGTCCCTTTTGTTTGTGACAAAAAAACACTGATCGAATAGAGAGTTGTAAGATGTGACTTTAGTCTTTTAAAACATGGCATGCTAGTGGAGTGCATTTGTCTTTCTTCTAGTTGCAGCTGGTGCGGCTCTCTCTCTTGTGAATTCAAAAGATTCCATTAAATTTTGATGTATAAATGTGAAAAGATAAGATCTTGATCGTTCAGTGATTAGAGGTTGTTGTGTTAAAGTGATGTTTGTTTAAAGTGATTGAGAATAAGTATTGCACGAGATTTTACAAAACTTGATTAAACCGAGAAACTAATTAAATATTTCACAGGATTTTACAAATCAAAGAAGAAATCGTGAAATGAGAATTCTTGTTTAGAAACGTGGTAAAAATCGGTTAAGTATGAGTTGTCATTTCGATAACTGAGGAATGGCAAAATCGGTTAATACAATAAAGCTTGACAAATCGGTTTCAACACAAAATGTGCAAAAATCGGTTGACATAAAAGTGACAAATCACGTTGACATAAAAGTGACAAAATCGGTTCCCAAAGTGTCAATTTCGGCTGTCAAAATCGGCTAACATAAAGGCAATGTCGGCCAACTTGAGTGGCAATTTTGGCTGTCAAAATCGGTGGCAATTTAAGTGGCAATTTCGGTGAACACTAAAGTGGCTATTTCGGTGCCTTCAAAGTGTCAATTTTGGTGCCTTCATAAAATCCAGAAAACCAACTTTTCAAATCATTATAAAACACACTTTTTGACATTTTTTACTTAATTTCTTTTGTACAACTAAGTATTACTAACCTACTAGAACCTTAAAAACACAAACTTTATGATTTTCAACACCAAAAAGTTGTACACTTTTTGGTTTGTGTACTAGCAACACAAACGTACCCTTATTGAATAAAAAACGCACACAAAAACACTCTAAATTCACTCCATAGCTAATGATACTCATTGTAAGAATACATGTTGTCTAATACAAACACAATCAAAGCAGAAATTCTGTTGAAAATCGTTTTGCTCATCTAGGATAATAATAACAATGATTGATAACACGCCAGCGGAATAATAAAGAACACAATCAAAGTTATGAACAAGGTTTTCTATTCAAACGTTTTCCCTATTACCCTAACTATAACTTGGGGCTACTAACTACTACATAGACATCTATAATATGTCTATTACTAATTAACTACTAACTATGGTGTACACACACACACCTTTACTATTTGACTCTCATCAGTCGACTTTATGTTTCTGGATGTCTTTTTCTAAATGCCTGGACCTCCTTTTATAGCATAAGGAGTCCTAGACTTACAAGGAAACTAATTAATATATTAATGAGAGAATCATTAATTATCTTCTCATTATTTATTCTTATCTTTTTTGACCAAATCTGTATTTTCTTCTACATCTTGTAGAACTTCATAATGACAATTTTGGTCCTTCTTATTTCCATCTTGTTTCATTCTTTTATTCACTTTGTCTCATCAAAAATCAAGAATACCAATAATCTTCCTTATTTAATGATGAACAAACAAACAAAAGTCTCATAACCTTCAACATAAAGTCAAGCTTCCCTTGAAAGTTGAGATGTTAATCATCTCCCTGAATCGAAACAAATCTTCATGCTTCCCCGACTTAAGATAAGAATTAGAATTTTTGGACTATTGTACCACATCATAATAAGATGTAAATCCTATCTTTGTAGTCTTCTTCCCTTTTTGTAATCATCCATTCGGGGGCCTTTGTAGATAAGCAACTATGTAACACGTCCCTCAAGTGGGGCATGTAGATGGTTAAATACATTTAATCAATAAGTTTCCCTGAAACAAATATGTTTACCATCTCTTTGAATCTCGAAACTCTGTCGGCTCTATGTAGTGATACTGATGAAGAAAAGTGTATAACGAATCTTGATGAAGAAGTTAGAGCTCCCAAAACTTGTGTCTTATGTTTGCATATCCACGTTGAGTCAAATTTAAACAAATCTATGAAATATAAGTAGACCGCAACCTCTTGAAAAAATCCTCATCTTCTATGAGACACATACTAAGTGATAGCAAATGTGAGCATTGAGCACCATAAGAAAAATCACACACCTTTGCTAGATTTTGACAAGTCTTCGTCACACCATTGTAAGCATGAACAAGTTATCTTTAAAGTCATAGTCTGCAAAACTATACTTTAAGATATGATAAGTCACGCAGACTGTGAAACCAATAAAACATCAAAATAAGCAATAATCAACTATCTTGTTATCACATCTTCAAATATCTCCAAACGAGCCTTAAATCAATAAAGAATAAACTATTTGAAAAAATCGTTCTACCCAGATCCAAATCCATCCAGAACCAAAAATGACCATTGTCCAGATATCGAATATAACTAGCGTATTAATCTGGCTTATCTCGGCCAGAATTAAGCAGTACAAAGTACTCCTGTCAATGTACTAACAATCAAACTGCTAGTAGTACTATGTGAAAATACACTAGCCAGTAGTTAGCATACATCAACAAACTAGTAGTGAGTCTAGTGCAAGCAAACAGCATATGTGTTAGACAAGCAGTATTAATTGAAGCTCAAGTTTCTTCATTTTCCTAAAGCAGTAGTAATATACATGCAATACCAGTTGTATAAGAATAGCATTACCTTCAACCCAAACAGTAGTATTAACATTCAAGGAGCAGCACGAATCATGTATTCATTAGCAGCATTAATACACTCCTTTGAAAGTAGTATTTAACTTCCTGATGGCAGCATACACATGCGAACTTTTGAAGCCCAATATAATAATAGTGTCACTCCAAGCAGCACTAACGAAAGCTTGAATCAATAAACATACGTGAAATAAAGATCACATGCATGCCCATGCTTTAATAACTTTGTTGGATCTCAAGCAGTAGTACAAACGTGATGACAGTATGAACATGTAATGGTTTTATACCCTAGCAGTATAAACATTTAAAACTGGCAGTACTAAAAATCAACAAGCAGTACTAACCAATTTTGAGCCTCCTTCCTCCCATACCATTTTGTGACACATTAATCAATACCTTGAAGCCAAAATGTTTACCTACTGCTCCTTTCTTCGTAACATCAAACATATCAATAGAACAATCATCGACAGTAGTATCATCCTTGAAATTACGTTCATGTGCGAACAGTATCAATTTCTTCATTGAAGGTCTAATAACATGCGTTAAATAATAATCTTGAAACACTCTGTGCATATGAATATATACACGCATGTCATCATAACCAACTGTGTGCATGTTTATAGAAACCCTAATGCATATCCATACATGTGCTTTACATTATTACATGAGATAAGCACATTAAAATTCTAATATAGATTAGGGTTTCGACTTCCTCTTCTCTTCACAACACAAAACTAAACTCGAATAAGGAATAGCGTGTACACAATCTTCTTGTAGCATCATCATATTACTCTGTCTAGTTTAATAATACCAGCAAATGAGATGACAACAGCATCCTACTCAACAGGTAGATCTGCATTCTTCTTGTAAACTAACATAAATGGCAATTTCGGCCAACTTGAGTGGCAATTTTGGCTGTCAAAATTGGTGGCAATTTAAGTGGAAATTTCGGTGAACACTAAAGTGACAATTTCGATGCCTTCAAAGTGGCAATTTCGGTGCCTTCATAAAATCCAGAAAACCACCTTTTCAAATCACTATAAAACACACTTTTGACATTTTTACTTGATTTCTTTTATACAACTAAGTATTACTAACCTACTAGAACCTTAAAAACACAAACTTTATGATTTTCAACACCAAAAAATTGTACACTTTTTGGTTCGTGTACTAGCAACACAAATGCACCCTTTTTGAATAAAAAACGCACAAAAACACTCTAAATCACTCCATGGCGACTGATACCAATTGTAGAATACATGTTATCTAATCACAAACACAATCAAAGCAAGAAATCTGTTGAAAATCATTTTGCTCATCTAGGATAATAATAACAATGATTGATAACACGCAGCGGAATAATAAAGAACACAATCAAAGTTATGAACAAGGTTTTCTATTCAAACGTTTTCCCTATTACCCCAACTATAACTTGGGGCTACTAACTACTACATAGACATCTATAATATGTCTATTACTAACTAACTACTAACTATGGTGTACACACACACACACACACCTTTACTATTCGACTCTCATCAGTCGACTCTACGTTTTTGGATGGATATCTTTTTCTAAATGCCTGGACCTCCTTTTATAGCATAAGGAGTCCTAGGCTTACAAGGAAACTAATTAA
>BQNB010052892.1:4849-33456 GCA_026074375.1 Tanacetum coccineum | reverse complement strand
CCTTATAAATTTAATTTGTTATTGTTTTACGAGTCATTTTACTTGGGTCTTACAAAATATTTGTTATCGCCAAAAAAAAGAATAAATAAAATAAATAAAAAATTAGCAAATTACTTTACTTCCACATTATTAACAATTTCAAAAATTATTTTGAGTTCTGATATGTGTGAAATACACATATCCGTTTATACTTAAAATAGCCCAATTAAGCCCAAAATAGACTAAAAATGGCAAAAATATAATTGTTTTTGTGTTTTGTGTGTACAGGTACGGATATATCAAAAATCACAAGAAAACAATCAAAAACGGGCAAACACGGACACGGGAAACGGAAGAGCACAAGAGAAGCTAAAGATTCAAAGCCAAAGCCAGAAAAAGTCAAACCTCAGTCAAAGAAAGTCAACCTTGGGTCAAACAAAATCAACTCAACAAAAGGACAAATCCCAAATGTTTCATTTCAGTCCCTCCAAGTTTCAAATGTTAAACAAGTGGTCCCTAAGTGCTTAATGGGCCTTAAAACCCTTAAAACCCTTAAAACCCTTAAAACCTTACCCGGACACCTAAACCCTTAAATTTAGTCCAAGCCCACAACAAAAGCCCAAACCTTTAAGCCCAATACTCTTTTAATAAACTCCAAGGACCATTTGTGTCATTTCTTAAAATTACACCTTTTATAAACCAAACACAAGGACCAATTTCGCCATTTACCCAAAGTTTAAAACAAATTACCCATTTTACAATTATAAAGGGCGCAAAGACATGTTACTGATCATCGTCTTCCCAAATTCACCACACAGTCAAAACAAGAGGCTTTTGGAAATTAAGGGGTACAAACGACTATTCAAGAGACCTAGTACAAGATGGCAGGGAGAAATATGTCAAATCATGAGTCCTCATTGGTCAAGCATCAAGGAATTCCACGTGGGCAAGCAAAGAAGCACAAGGAATGGGTACTTTTGTACTTAATTCACTCAGAGAGAAAGAACAAAAGCCTCACAACGGATTGCCACGCTGGCAATCCGTGTGTGCACAAGCTTGATCCAACGAACCACAATGAAGACCCAATGATTGGAAGGAAAGAACGGATGGATTGCAAAGGAATGTCTAACTGATTTTAGACCTATAATCTTCATCAACTGGCTATAAATAGCACACACCACACACATTCAGTATCTAGGTAAAGAGTAGCTTAGTAGAATTTAGCTTAAATTTAGCTTATTGCAATTTCCTTTTTAAATTCAGTTGTAATTTCTTTTTAATCATGTAATCAATTTTTATTTTAATGAAATCTAGTTTACTCTTAAATAAACTGTCATAAGCACTTTTGTTTTTCATTAATAAGTTCTCACTTCCTCTCAAATATTAAGCTACTGTTCTAATAAGCTCAATAACTCTTATAAGTCTATAAGCTTATAATACAGCTTAATTCAGTCTAATATCTACTTAAACTTAAAAATAGAGTAATTACTTTAGCTATTGGATTATAAGCTTATGGAAGGGGATTCAGTTAAGGAAGGAACCTCATGGACTTTACTGGCTTATTTTAAATAAGCCAGAGCTGTTGATAAGCTCTTTTGAGCTCTTTTACCTTTGTTTGGCTAAGGTTACTGTAAGTCTTCATTTAAATTACTTTATCCTTTAATTTTTAGCTTAAATATTGCTTATTAGTATAAATATGCTTATTTGCTTAATTTGTATGTTCATTTGTACTTATATGATCTTATCCTAGCTTAGTGGGTATATTTGCTTTTCTGTTTTTAGCTTAATTAGTTTAAAATTTGATTAGTTTAACTTGTCTTAAAAAAATCATAAAAAGCCAAAAATAAGTAATTTAGCTTTTAGGATTCTTAAATCTAGCTTATTTAGTTGATGATTTGAGTTTACTTAGGTTGTAATAAGCTTTTGAATATCTGGTAATCAAGTTTTAAGAAGTAGAATTTAATCTCATAAGCTCTCTTGAATCTGTCAAAACCTTAAAGGAGTGTTTGACATTTGCTAATTTGACCTCTAAAAGTCAAAGGATTTTGTGCAAATTGATTTAGTCAGCTTTGATTTCACTTATAATCATTAGGTAAGGAGTTTTTAAAGTTTAGATTTCAAAATTAAAATAGTTTTGGCTCATTCTTGTTGAACCAGCACCAGGGTACTTTCACCTTTTCTTTGTGCTTGTGAAAATTTGATCTAAGCCTTCCAAGCATTAGATTGTTCTTAATTTGTGTTTACACACTCTATTTGAGTGTGTCAAGTACAGTTTTTACCCTTAAGGTAAACTGCACATTGGTTTTGTGGCTTTGCCATTTGAACCGGCAGTACTAACAGCAGTTAGTACTGTTGTTTTTGTCTTTGCCATTTAAACCAGTTTAAATAATTTTTCAACCTTTAAATTCAAGTAGGTAGTAGTTTTCATATAGATTAATATAGATTTAGACTTGCTTTTCATAAAATAGCTTATTTTCCTAGGTAAACCTAGCTTAAAAGTTCATCAAAAACTCAAAAAGACCAAAAATAATAGTAGTTAAGAATTAGTTTTAAAATTTTGATTTCTAGCTTATAGGTTGTGTTTTTATGATTTGGATTTATAGCCTTTAAGTAGTTTAATAAGTTTTCAAAAGCTAGGGTTCTGAATTAGCTTATTAAGTGTTTTAGCTTAATTGGATTTTGTGCTTTTTGAGTTATAATCTGAGTTTGGCACCTTAATCATAAATTTCAATTGTCTTCCAGTGTTTCCAGCTCAAATCTCTTTTCATAATTAGCTTAAGCACTTCATAAGCTTCTTAGAACACTTTTTACTTTTTCATTTGAGCTTAAAACGAGCTTTGTGCATACATTTTAGTAAAAATAAGCAATTTCAAGGGCAAAAGCCCACTTACTGATTCAACAGCTTTTATAAGCTCTTTGTGAGCTTAATTTTGGTTTTCAGCTTATGTTTCTTTCATGAAAGTTGCTTAAAAATAAGTCCTTAATAAGTTCCAATATTCAGTTTTGTTAAAAAGTCAAAAATAAAAAAAATAAGCAAAAAGGGGGTTTGCCTGCCTCGAACCCACGACCTCCTGCTTTTAGACCATACGCCTTAACCATTTGCTTCTATAGCTCATCTATTCACCTTTCCCCTCATTAAATACTTGTAGTCATTTCCCTTTCCTTTTTCTTAATAAGCCGTAGCTTATTCTAGGGCTTTTACAGCTTATTTGTTAAGCTGTATTGTTCCTTTCATTTTTCTAGTAAACTTTGTTCCTTTTTAGATTTTTCCTGAATTTTTGGTAATTTTTCATTAAGTAGATTAATTTTTATCATTTTTCTTAAGTTTAAATTTTCGAAAAATCATAAAAAATAGAAATAATTTTCAGAAAAATACAAAAAATAGTTTTTAGCATTAGATTAAATACTTTTAGGTTTAGAAGTTTAGTTTGCATTTTTAGGAGTTAATTTAGTGTACTTGCTTATTCGTCGCGTTTTATTCGTTTCCCGTTAATTGTTTAAGTGTTTAATAGCTTTTAATTGTTCATTTTAATTGTTGCTTTTATTTAGTAGTTATAGATACTCAAAGATATCCTTTCTCTTATTCAAATCATAATCCGAGCTAAAACGAGGTTTCAATTTCACAAGTCGTTGGGGAAACGACCCGGGTGATCATACTTCCCGAAAAACATACGTATATTATATATTATATATATCTTTTAGAGTGAGCTTTTCTTAAGGGATACTTAAGGAAAGTTCTTAATTGCTCTTTTGAAATATTATATATTTTTGCGTATATAAAATCAACAATCAATAATGCAAGAGATTTTGTTGCAATTTAAATTTTAAAATAAAATTTTGAGAACCTTACCCATGACTAAAAATAGGTCATTGTTACCCATGAGTGTTACACACCTAAAAAAGGTGGGAAAGTTTACCCACATATTATTGTGGGAAGGTTACACGCATATTATGGGTCGCTTTTACACACGCATTAACTTTGTGGGAAATGTTACACACAAATTACACATGGTTATAGCTATGGGTATTCTTGCGGTGAGTAAAAAAAGTCCCATAAAACTTCACCCATAAACGTAACTCAGTCACCTACCTAAAATGATGTGTGTAAATTTACCCACATAGGGTAAATGGCGTGGGCAAAAAATTAGCCTCGGAGGTTTTACCCATCTTCATATGATCGTGGGTAGTACGTGGGTATGACCGAGTTACACACAAAAATATGGCTTTTACCCACAAATTCTATCCGTGGCTATTCGCCTGAATTCTTGTAGTGTCTATCCATGAGACGCTTCTAATACTATAGTTTCACCGATATATGCCATAAAAAAATTAAATTTTCTAAGGCTAGCTTTTTATTCCCCCTACACTTATTTTGAACATCGTCCATAATGTTTTATGAGTACCCGAAAAATGAATAAAGGGAAAATAAGATAAGCGAGAGAAACTAATACTCCCCTGGTTTTGCTCAATATCGAAGAAGAAACAAGATAATTTCTGCTAAATATTTATCCAAGAATCGTCCAAATGAAAATCCAAAGAACTTTCGGACTCTCCTTATCTAGTATAACCTGTGAATCAAGGACAAAGACAACTATACACAGCGTAAATTCGAACCAAGATAGATCGTAACAGGATGTAATTCCAGACTTATAAACAAACCAAAATAAAGGATAGAATACTTGTGGAACGAATTATAAATATCATATAGGAAAATTTGGATTTTAAAAATCTAGAAATTATAAAAAAATAAGTTTTTGTTTTAGAAATTCGAAAATCGTAAAATTTTATGTGCTACAATGCCTGACGTCGTCAGGATTAAATCTTAACGTTGTCTTCAGGCACTGAGAAAATTAGCGTTGTCGTTTTTTAGAAAAATTCCTAGAAAAAATCTTATCTTTTGATGTCCAAATTTGATGTAAAAACTCACAAAACGTATTCACAAGTATTTGACACAACAAACAAAGCATGTATAGAAATTAATCACAAATAATCACATAATCAATTTAGGTTCATAATAACCACATATGATCTCCCATACACTTATTTAATGCAAAACACCTTTAATTACCAATGAGACGAAGTCAAAAGCAAAATAAAGCATAATTACATAACAAACCAATCATGCAAGGATTCATAATAAAAAACTAGCATGCAAACAATCCTAAAAATTCAAATCACAAGACAAATAAAGCAAGTAAATAAAAATGCTCGGGTTGACTCCCGAGAAGCAATTATTTTTGTTCGATTCACAAGCCTAACTCTACGCTTATTTGACGCGTAAAAAGGAGGTTTCCCCCTACACTTAGCATTAAGTGCGGGTGATAGTAGCGATACACACCATTTCGATGAAAGTATGCCACGTAGGGTGAAAGTGGTGTGTGAATGGTCAATGGATCTACTACCTTCATCCTAAAACTACCCGGACTATATGGGTTGATGGGTGTGTTAATACAAATAAACCGTAAAAACATTTATTTTTATTCTACGATCTTCTTGTGTTTTGTCGATAACAATCATAAAATCATTACAAGTAGAATATAGAATGGGCAAGTTTTATACAAATAGTTTTCCTAACTTACAATTATATATTGCACATCACAAAATACATATTATACATAATCACTTAGATTAATTATTTCCAAGTTATGTAGATATTATTTACATTTTTACATCATAGGTGACATTATCATCTCTTCATATCTTGAATAAATCCTACAAGATTACACAAAATTTATTAAAATTTGGCAATCAAAAATTCAGATTTACCTGTCAGGTACCCGGTACTCTTGGATTACACTGGCCGGTACCCTTCTAGGAAGGTATCGCGAGAACCAGTGAATAGTAAAAGCCCGGTACCATTAGTTTACACTGGTCGGTACCCTTCTAGGAAGGTACCGTGGGACCGGTGAACAATGGAAAAAATTACCTATAAATAGCAAGTTATTTCTCATGTTTTCATCACCCATTCTTCTTACATCTCTCTAATATTTTGAAATATCTCTCTAACTTTCTGATCTACCATTTTCCATTTATCATTTGTAGGTAATTTTCTTACTAGAAGAAATTGCCGATATCGCATTAGAGACGATCAAGCTCAAGTCACATTGTTGCTAGTCTCCCACATTTTATCAAGATCATATTGTTGACTCTTGTATATCATTTCGTTCATTGTACTTTCATCAAGAGTTGATTGTATTGGGTCGGTTCTACCTTTATTAGAACCCGATATTTAGCTTAGTACCGAAAAAAGTGTGAGCAACGTTATGAGGCTTCTTCACAGGTTGAAGGAGATTGGTGACTAGTGTTTACGAACTCTCGAGTAGGTGACTCGGGGAGTGCAGTAGGGCAAGAAAGGTGTCCTTATAGCCGAACCACTATAAATACTTGTCTTCCAGTTTTATCTCTTCTAACTCTAGCTTTACTTTACTTGCACTTTATATTTATTCCTTATTACGTATATCTATCAATATCATTAACTTCACATAAAC
This sequence comes from Tanacetum coccineum, assembly GCA_026074375.1. Lineage (NCBI taxonomy): Eukaryota > Viridiplantae > Streptophyta > Magnoliopsida > Asterales > Asteraceae > Tanacetum > Tanacetum coccineum. Next base: position 26,989 of record BQNB010052892.1, on the reverse strand, counting down.
TCGATCTATAAATTTTCAAAACTTAACTTTAATCGGTAAAACTATTCAAACCCCCCATCTAGTTTTTCACAATTGGCATCAAGAGCAAGGTTACTAAAGTTTTTAAAATATATTGTATTTTAAACCTTTAAACGATCAAATGGATTCGGAAAACTACAAAGAGAGTCAATCTATGCAAAGACCACCCCTCTTTGAAGATAATTGCTTTATCTATTAGAAAAATAGATTTAAAACTTATGTGAAGTATAAAGATATTGATCTTTGGTATATAATTATTAATGGTGATTACATTCCTACGGTCACAAACTTGGTAACCAGTAAGAATAAAACTATACCGTATGATAAATTAAAAGACGAAAATAAAAAGATGCTTTCTAAAAATGATGAGGCTAAAATGGTCTTATATAATGCTTTGCCTAAAAAGGAGTATGAAAGGATTTTTATGTGTCAAACCGCTAAAGATATCTGGAACTCTCTTATAATCACTCATCAAGGTAACAAACAAGTAAAAGATAATAAAATAGACTTGTTTGTTCAACAATATGAACAATTTATCATTTCTGATGATGAAACTATTGATTGCGCATTTGCTAGATTTAATACTATAATTACATCTTTAAAAGCACTTGACGAATCTTTTCAAGTCGTAACCATGTCAGGAAATTCTTGAGGGATTTTCCAACTAAATGGCGTCCAAAGGTGATGGTTATAGAAGAATCCAAGGACTTGTCAACACTACTTCTAGATGAACTCATCGGTAACTTAAAAGTCTATGAAGCAATGCTTGAGAAGGGCTCGGAGGCTTCCAAAAGTAAGAAGGAAAAATACAAGTCATTGGCTCTAAAGGCTAAGAAAGTGTCAAGTGATGAAGAAGTCTCATGTTGAATAGTGATGATGAGGAGTAAGCTATGGCGATAAGGGATTTCAAGAAATTCTTTAGAAGAAAAGGTAAATTCGTCCGACAACCGCATGACAACAAAAAGACCTTCCGAAAAGTAAAAGAAGAAAAAAAAGGAAAAGAGGAGCGAAGGTGTTTCAAGTGTGGCGATCCGAATCACTTTATAAGTGATTGTCCCAAACACTCCTACAATGACCAAAATGCATTCATTGGAGGTTGTTGGAGCGATAGTGAAGAAGATGATGACTCCAAGAAGGACGGGATATGTCTCATGGCTCACGACTCAAATGAGGTAATTTCTGACACTCCTTATTATAGTAGTTCCTTATATGACGAATCTTTGCAACATGAATATAATAAGCTATGTAAAATTAGTCTTAGAATAATTAACAAAAACAAACATCTAAAACCTAAAAATGAAATCCTAGACAATGAGATTTGTAAACTTAAAGGAAGGATAAAGCAACTAGAGAAAAATAAGGCAATTAGTGATGAGTGTAAATCGTGTATCGACCTCCGTTCGGAAATTGATTCACTTTCCTCAAAACTTGCTAAATTTGAAAATAGTAGTTACTTTTTGCAAGAAATGATTGAAAATCAAAGATTACAAAAAGATAAAAAGGGTCTTGGATTCACAGAACATAGAGCTTCGACTAGCGAAGATAAAACAAGAAAAATGGGCCAAGAAAGTGCCAAAAAGGCTTTTGTGGAACCGGCTCACCCGGTACCCTTTGAAAAGGTACCGGCTAGTACAAATGGAGGGTACCGGGCAACTGATTTAGCAAATGAAATTTTAAAACCAATTTTACAAAACAAAAGCGAGTATGTCCAAATAATTAAGAAAACCTCACCTAGTGCTACTATAGGAAATAACAAACAAACACCGGCACTAAAACTTGGTCAAAGACTTGGAAAAAGTAAAATCCAAACAAGACCTAAAACACCTCTTAGGATACCAAACACCGTATATCCTAAAAGCGACTACCATCAAGTGGGTTAGAACTATTCAACAAATCAGGGATACCAATTTCAACCACCTAACTTTAGTTCTTGGGGTCCTTACCCTCCTTTCTCATACATGAACCAACCAAACAGTTTGTATAACGATAACGGACCCATGAGATATTGGGGACCAAATGTTTGAGTTCTTGTGTGCTTTTAGGTATGTCTAAAAGTTAAATTGGAATCGGATGAATGGATCAGGATAGTGGTTGCTCAAGGCATATGACGAGCAACAAGGATCTTTTCTCCACCTACGAAGACATTAATGGAGGTAACGTGGTGTTTGGTAGTAACACAAAAAGCAAGATCATTGGCAAAGGTACGATCACTCATAACTCCCTAACTATTCATGATGTTAGTCATGTAGAAAATCTAAATTTCAACTTGCTTAACATAGGTCAAATATATGATAAAAAGTGCAAAGTAATCTTTAGAGAAACCGATAGTGAAATACTTAAAGACAACATTACCTTAGGAAGAGGGATTAGGAAAAGTAGACTTTATGTAATGAAATTTGGTAACTCACCTAAAGATAGTCTGTGTCTAACTGCGATAGATGATACTTCGACCTTATGGCATCGAAGATTGGGTCACGCCAATATTCGACTTATACAATCGCTATCATATAAGGAGCTTGTTAGAAATTTACCAAAACTAAAATTTGAAAATCATTTATGTGACTCTTGAAACATAGCAAAACAAGTACACGCAAGCCATAAGGCTGAAAACATGGTTTCAACTACTAAGTGTCTAGAACTCTTACATATGGACTTGTTTGGTCCATCGGTCATCTAAAGTTATGGAGGAAACTACTACACTTTGGTTATTGTCGATGATTATTCAAGATATACATGGACTAGATTTTTAAAACACAAAAGTAAAGCATTTGACCATTTTGAAATCTTAAGTAAGAAAATTCAAGTACGAAAAGGTTGTCCCATTGTGTCAATACGTACGGATCATGGTCGGGAATTTGATAATGAGATACAATTTGGAGCTTTTTGTGATGCTAATGGTATGACTCATAATTTCTCGGCTCCATGTACTCCTTAATCAAATGGGATAGTTGAACGTAAAAATAGAACCTTACAAGAAATGAGTAGCACTTTGCTTAATGAACAATCTATCCCTCAAAAGTTTTGGTGTAATGTCATCGACTCCTCCATCTATATTTTAAATAGAATTTTGATTAGACCTTTCCTCGAAAAAACTTCTTACGAGTTTTTCAAAGGTAAAAAGCCCTCCTTGGAATACTTTAAAGTGTTCGGTAGCAAATGCTTTATTCTAAACACCAAAGATTACCTCACTAAATTCGACCCTAAATCAACTGAAGGTGTATTTCTTGGATATTCCCCTAATAGCAAGGCCTATATAATCCTTAACAAAGAAACCATGAAAAATGAAGAATCTTTAAATGTAAGATTCGATGACAGTCCTCCTCCTAAATCATCACCTTTAGTAGATGATGATATAATCGAGAGTCAAATCATAGAAAAACATATAGAAGAAATAAAAGACAAAGAAAATGGACCATTAAACGAAGAAATAGTAAACATCAAAGAAACAAAAGATTACCCCTTAGAAAAAGTCATAGGAAAACTAAATGAGAGAACCTTAAGGTCTCAAGTTCAAAACCAAAGCAACTTATTTTGTTTCGTGTCTTCCGTAGAACCTAAAAATGTTAAAGAAGCCATTAAAGACGAAAGTTAGACTATGACTACGCAAGAAGAATTAAACAAATTCGTAACAAATAATGTTTGGAGTCTTGTTTCACCACCCGAAAATCAAACCATAACTGGTACAAAATGAGTTTTCAAAAATAAATTAGATGAAATTGGTGTAGTATCTAGAAACAAAGCTAAGTTTGCCGTCAAGGATACAACCAACAAGAAGGGATAGATTTTGACGAGACATATGTGTTGGTTTGTGCTCATATCATACATATATTTATACGGCTAGGAATACGTGAGCCTACGGGGTCACACACGTTATACACATAGATATCACTCTATTGGTATATATATAATAATATAAGCGTATATTTATTATATATGTATTAATACTCGATTAATGTATATAATAATATAAGTGTATATTTATTATGTATATTAATATTCCAACGATAGAATACTAACGGTCGTTAATTAGTTCGTTTATGAATAATTAACTATAAGGCTTTTTAATTAAATGTAATTAACCATAAATAAAGGAAAAGTCAAAAAGTCAATACCAAGGGTGTTGAGAGAGTTGGACAACCGGATCTAGGATCCCGTAGGGATTGGATTAGGCTTGTGAGCTATCTTTTCCTCCAAGTTATGTATTTTAAGTAAACCTTAAAATCATCTACTATATAAGGAGGATCCCATCGCTCATAATGCTCATTCCTTCTCCTCCTCTTCTCCTAGTATGTTCGAACCAAACAATACCCTTGGGGAAAAATTGTTTGTTTGACTACTTGACATATGCTTGAGCGTTGGTTCGTGGAACTAGCATTTGGGTGGTATTGTTTGACGTGTAGTGAATGATACGCGTAGTGGTTACTTACTTTAGTAACTCGAAGGGTTTCGGTTTAGCATGTATTACACACATGCGTGTACTCCAAAAAGTCTATAGTTTTTCACGTAGCTTGGTTGCTATTCGGTATGTTTTTTGTTTATTGTCTATGTTAATTATAAGTGTTATATGAGTTTTATTCTGCTGCTTAGCTCGTTTAATATTCACGTAATATTAGGGTTTTAGACCACGATTTCCAACAGTGGCATCACGAGCCTGTCAATATAGCTTTATAATTACATAAAAACGGAAAAAGATGCAAAAAACGTATATTTCTTGCCTTTTACATGAAAAATACTTTAAGAATTTATTTAGTGAAATATATTCCTCCTAAAGATCACATAAAATATAGAAATTAAATATGCTACATATTTTGTGAATTTTTTTTCCTTTTTTACGTGAAATCTTTTTTTAGAAAATTATTTTGTAAAATATATTGTCCTAAAATATCAAATAAATATGGAAAATTAATATTTACTTGCCTTTTTTATGTGAAATCTTATATACGAAATTATTTAGTGAAATATATTGTCCTAAATATCACCTAAAATAGGAAAACAAAATATTTGAAAGTTTTTACATTATATATATATATATATATATATATATATTTATTATAGAGAGAGAGAGAGTCTGGGATCCAGGTGAGAAGTAACATTAAAATAAGAGTGGTAAGAAGTGATTAAAACCAACATTTGAGATGAAATCGACTTGCATTAGATGCATTTTCTAGTTCATATAGACTGATCATTTTGAGTTCTCGAACGTTAAATTTCGATGCGTAAGGATGGAGCAAATTGATTTTAGGATTTGGACACATGCAGAGGAACAAAAAAGAGAAAAATTCATTAATGCATTCATATACGTAATATGCATCTAATTAAAGTAGAAACCCATTTGATGCGTTTTAATGCTCTAAGATTATAAAGATGCATCTCCAATTTAGGTTGGTGCTATCTGTATATTGCGGATTAGGTACTGTTTATAATTCTTATTTTTAAGAAATCTTCTTATTTGATCCTAACTTTTGGTTCGCTTATTATAAATGCATGTATTATAATTTGCGATTTGAATATATTGTTGCTTATTTATCATGTAATAAATTGTCAACCATGGGTTACGTGCATATAAACCATGGTTATTAAGCTTAATATATATGTTATATGCATGTGTGTTATATGATATGCATGAAATCATTACGTGAATTAATCGGTTAATTGCAAAAGATGAGAAGACTTTTGTTAAATCATTGTTTTAATTGCGTAAATAATTTTATTTAGTATGAGTAATTTGGTAAATATCTTTTGCATGTTATATATATATTTTGGCGTTTTATATATATATAATTATAAATAATTTTCAAAATTAATATGGACTAAAAGTACATGATGAAAATGCTTATTGTGTGTATATTGATGCGTACACTTTGCTAAATCATGGACTATATATGTAAATTTTGTAACTTTCTTGCAAACGTTCTATAATGCATGGGATTAGTGGTTTTTACAAGGGAACCCGCGACAGAACAATGTAAGAATAAACAAATTTTGCATAAACATTTTAACAATAATTAAAATATGTCGTAATCGTTACTAGGGTTTGATTATTTCTCGTGGGGAATTAACCTTATCCGTAGTAAGATCACTTATACATGGAAATATTGAAAACATGATAACCCTAATTTTATAAATGGCATGTGGTTTATAAAATTATGGGATTTCTATTTATAGAAAGTTTTTAAAACAAAATTGGAAATGTTTTAAAATAACTAGTGTTATAAGGTTGTATGCATGCTTCCTTATACACATTTTTGGTAACCTTGTTTTTATCAAAATATTTATACCCTTAAAATTAAGTCATTTGCCATCCAAGTATGGAATCACTTGAGTTTGTTTTTTACTCTAAGACAGTCTTAGGTGAATTGCAAAACAAGGTAATATAACAATCGTATGGTCAGACCTGAGACAGTAAAATTACAAATTTTGTATTGGACGACTTATATCGAGTATTGTTGGTCAGACCTCCGACTCGAGGCATATGATGGGGTTAAACATTCTACTTGACATTATAATTCTAAGTTTATAATTGCCTTGTCCCTGATAATTCTAAGAGTTGCACATGTTGGCAATTATCTCCCACAGATTACCTTTTGAGTTATACCGTTTCTAGTAGATCAACTGCATTAATGGTAGATCGTCAAGTTAGATCTTAGACCCTTGTAAAATTAATTGTTTATTTACATATAAACATGGGTAGTTAATTTTTAAGGGATGAATTATCGAAAATACTGAAAATGAACTTTGCAAGTTCTTTTAATGTATTTATGCAACGGATACCGTAAACAAATGTTTGTTCTTACTTGTGGAAGACAAACTATATCTATTTACCTTGGGATAATAAGACTATTTCCTATACTTTCACTTTTGGAAAAGATAATAGGAATGAAAGGATTGTCCTAAATTCTAATCGAACTCATACCAAACTTCATGTTAAGTTAATTGGACTTCTTATTCTTTCAAGATTGCTTCAATATCCTTTTTCGATTTTGAAATCTTTGAATCATAATAAGAAACTTGGATAACTAGAGAACTTGTGTCAATAGCTACCAAGAATAAAATATCTTGTTGTAAACAAGACAATATTTACGAGGTTTGTTGTAAACAAGACACTTACTTGCATATCTAAGTACTTGCTTACTAGTCCATGTGACTCACATTAGCAATAATATGTAGATATTCAATAAGTGAAAAGATAAATTGTAATTACTTTCACTAGTAAAGGAACACTCTTAATGTTACCATATCCATTGGGAGTAGTGCATTTTATTAATGAAAAATAACAAACTTGCAATGTTGTTAAATTCAGTGGGAGTTATGAGTTGTTTACTTCATAGACACCTTACTTTATTTCTGGCTTAGCCTGAAATAATAAATTACTTTCTAAGTGCGAAACATCTTCATTCAGTAAAGAATCACTGTGTATTATCTTTATTAACTTGTTGCCTTTGAGATGTCGTTTCCGTTTAATGTTATCTTTGATAGTTATGCACGATTCCTTATTAATATATGGAGTTCTATATATATATACTAGCTATGAGCTTGACACTGCCATATTGTAGATACAAAGAAACTAACTAGTGTGGTGTTGTTTTATGCAAAGAAGTTGTAACCTGCACAAGTGGGGGAAATCTTTATTGTGTGCAAGGAACAACTAGATTAACAAAATGACAAAGGTTTCTGACTGCAAAGTAAGAAAACTATTACTCTACTAGGACTCCTACACATTTAATGTATGTAGCGCTATTAAGAGAATATTTTAATATAAAAAGGTAAGCTACATAATTATGTTTTCTTGGAAATCATAAACATGAACTTTAAAATTGACTTGAAATTACTATTGATTTACTTTAGTTTAATAATTGTTATGTCTTCATATCAAAGACAGTACATTAAGTCCTTTACTTGTGAAAATACTTGTAACATAAAGTAAAAGGTTAACTTGTTATGTGTTAAGACATGTACATGAAGTCATTGACTTGGTCAAAGACTTAATAAAGAATATTATATGTATTAGATGTATATGACTAACGTTGTTATACATACACATTAAGTTGTTGGCTTGATCAAAAGACCTATAAGAGGTTGCAATTGGCTTAGTAATATTATTGATACCTTTATGTTTTAACTTAAGTTAATTGGTAAAATAGTAAAAGCCATAAAGTATAAGATCAATCTTATTAGAACACCACTATTTTATGGTATGTCCAACGAGGGTAATCAAACTATATATTGTTTTGATTTATGATGACCTTAACTTATTTAACTCCTAAAAAGAACAAGGTTAGATATTTAAGTATGTCATGGATATACCCAATAAGACTCCAACCTAGAAGGTTAATTAAGACATTATTCTAGTAATAAAATGAGATGAAACTCATTGTGTCTTGATTGAAATTCTAAATTTGGTAAAAATATCTTGGAGATTATTATTGACAAATGCTTAGATCTATTAAGTGTATTTTGGTGGATACCCAAAGGAAACGATAGGATACCATTTCTACAACCCACACGAGAACAAATTTCTGTTGCTCGTCATGCTGAGATATTTGAGAATAGGCTCAAATATACAAGAAGCGAGTGGGAGTCTCACTTTGCTAAAAGCGAGTATGAGTATTGTAGATCTTGAATTAATTCAAGAAGAAGATACAAAAACCTTCTAAAACGCACTAGCGAATGTCACAATACTTGGGCTAAACATGAAAATGTTAAACCTTAGAATGATGTTACTCACATTCATAGATCCGCAAGGATACCTCATGATATGGTTTTATATCAATGGTGAGGATTATGATTTAGAGGAACATGGTGAACCTGCTAACTTTAAGAGATGCATTGTTAGATTTTGGATCTGATGAATGACTCAAAGACTATGAATGAAAAGATGTTGTCCAATAAGGAGATAATCATATTCTTGGAATTTGTCTTATCTTTAACCTATTGGTTTGATGATGAGGTTTAAATGAGTTTTCTTTTAGAGCAGACTCATAAGGATAATATTTTGTATAGATATTTATTGCACGTCAAATGACATAAGTGTTTACTCGTATTCAAGAAATTGACTATAATTAAAACTCTCTTATTTACGAACTTTAAATATATAAAGATGATTTGATTGTCATAATTGTTTTCTTAGAAAGAAATATGAAAAATTAGATTTCAAAAACTTTTTATTGATTGATTACCTTGCCAGGACGATATGTAATCAAATAAGGTTTTATGAATCCAATATAATCTTTACGAGTATACAAAAAATGCTAGAATCCAATTATGGATTAAAAGCACACATCTAATGAGCATAATCTTAAGTTTTAATTGTTGAATAAATCACTTGTTGGATTTGATTTTAATTATAAATAAGATAGCTCATGAGTACTTCTCAAAGCTAGTGAGAGTAAATTTGTTTTTACTTTTCTAAAATCAATTATGTTGTTGAACATATTAGAAACAATTTATTTATCTAAGTAAGATTTTATCCCTTAGATTGAAATAAAGTTTCTTGTAAGAATTTTAGGAAATGAAACATGCAACCTTGGAATAATATGTTTGATACATATGTAGTGAATTAAGTCTGAATGCAATATGAAATATCATTGAGTGAAACTCGAATGATCTGTCTCACTTGGCTAGATTGAACACATGAATGGAAACCTTAAGTCCCACTAAAGGATTCATTATGTACATCATATTGTATATGTGATTAATTGTATCATTTGCATGCGTGTAAGATGATTTGACAACATTGGTATTTAATTGAAAGATATTAGAAGGAACATTCTGATTAATGTTTAAATTAGGAATTCATTTCTAGAATTAATAATGAAGATACTATGGATATACATTGTGGTAATCATAGTAACATCATTATGATCAACAAACCTTGGATTTGTGTGATATCCAAACATTATCAAAGAAGTATCCAGAATTTACGGTAGTTTTAGCATAGTGTTGTTTGTATACACTAGTGCTTGTTTAATTAAGATGATACTCAATCTTTGTAGAAGAAAGTTTTCATCTTATATGTTAACATTGTTGGCTACATATGCTTGGTTTAAAAGCATAGTTGCATAATACTATATTAGAAGAATAAGAATGCTTTATAGTCCGGAAGACTATTGAGATGACTGTCTCTATTAGGATGTTTGGTGTCACACCCCCAAAATCGGACGGCAGCGGAATAGTAACATTGGGGTGCGACTTCATAGTCCATACGCACAAGTCACAGAAAACGACCTCAAAAGAGACGTTTAAATAAATTTCACATTCGTTATATTAAAATCAGAGTTTACAAAGGATCCCATTTATAATGCAATAGAAACATTTTGTTTATTTTAAAACGTTTATCGAATGGTACTCAAAGTGTAAAGCCTTCAAAAATATATATCCGCGCGACTCGAATGCTCCCAATGCTCCACTAGCAAAATAGTAACCTGAAAATACATGCTAAAACGTCAACAATAATGTTGGTGAATTCATAGGTTTAAGTAAAAAGCAGTATTGAAATAATTTAAGAAATATTTCAGAAGAAAAGTAGCGTTACAACATTTAAAAGTGTTATTTCCGAAATCCATCCGAAATCCAAGTATTGTATCTAGGACCTGAAATTACATGCTAAAAGTCAACACAAAGGTTGAGTGAAATCATAGGTTTATCAGTAAAAAGGGTGGACCACAAGATCGAAGTAATAGTAGACTCTGAAACACATTCAGAAGTCCAAAACATTTATTATTGCACTAAGCTCATGACACCGAAGCCTTAACTAGATTTGTGCCCCAATCAGAAAATAGGATGCTTGCCAACACCCTAACATCTCTCAATGTTAAATGCACCCGATCAAACTAGTGACCCAAGTAAGGGTGGGGGTTGTTAGTCCCGATAGATCTATCCATAACACCAGCGCTCACTATAATAGCAATTAACGGTTCATGATAAATAGGGACTTCACGGCAATAAGGTAACTTAGGCATTAATAATCAGGCAGTAATCTGGATAGCATACACTTTGAAAAACACTTGTGTCCAATAGTAAAACAAGCAATGTAATTCACCCCGTAGATTTTGTAAAACAATTGTAGAAAAAGGGGGCTATGAACTCACCTTGAGTGAATGGTAATCAACAAGTATTCACAATAGAAAAATGCGTCACGAAGGAATCCGAAGGCAACCTAATCCAATATAGGTCGTATAAGTACTAAACACTTTGATTAATATATAGCTCATCATACTATCGTTCGGGCTATCATAATTAAGAGGTCGTGTAGTGACGTATGAGGAGCTAGGACACTTTAAATCGTAAATCCAACAACTCGTCGATACGCCACCCCGAAGAGGCCTCATTATGAAACTCCCTAGTAATATAGTACTTTGATAACTAATACAACGTATGATTCTATATAGCTACATCACCGTCTACTCGTTTTAGTGAAAACATAATTATAACGAAAAATGTTTATAAGTATACTTTGGTAAAAATGGCGTAACTTTCTCGTTTCTAATCCGTTTCGCGCGTTTCTTACGTCCACGCCCCACATTTTCGTATTAAGTCGAGTTATCAAAATATAACATTTTTAAAATTTTAGTTTTTCTGATGAATAGTGATTTTTACTGTTCATAACAGATATATACTTATTTTTATAGTTTTTGTTATCGTAAACTCGTAAACGTCGTATTTTATTCGTTATAGCTCCGTTTTTAACGATTCTTTCGAGTACGATCTCGTAATTAAAAGTTATATCATATTTTTGATGTTTTAAAAATATCACTTTCTGTAATGAATAGTAAATTTTATAAAAATAGTTTTATAAAAGTATTTCTCGTCGTAAACTCGTAACTAACGTATCTTTTTCGTTATAAATCGGTTTTTCGAGTTTCTTATCATTTTGGAATCGTCATGAGGCGTATTATTTTTATGTAATGTCAAACCTACTGTATGAAGTCGAAATCAAATCACCCTTTTATTATCCAAGTGTGTTCATTTATAAAGAGTTTGTTTTATTAACTTTATAAACCCAAATTTATACAAAATCATGTTTATACTTAAACAACATGTCAACATATTTATTAATCCATTTTTCCATGATATATATAACAATATGACATAAGAAAAGTGTGTAAATTCATAAACATAAGTGATAATTCGTTTTACATATTAAAAATCCTAAGTGGTGATATAGTTATATAAAACATGTAAACATATAAAAATGATGAAAGTAAAGACATGAAGGTTTTTAGATAACCTTATTATGATGTAAGATGATGAACCAAAGTATCTAAACCCTTGTTTAGATATAAAACCCTAGCTTTCCATTTTAAAACCCTAGTTTCACTTTTCTTGATTAATACTTGAAAAAGGTAATCCAATGCTTGGAAACACCTTAGGATATCTTAGAATGGATGTGCATAGATGTGTATAGGTTGAATAAAATTTTGTATGGATTGTGTTGGGGCATGGATTCGAGCCGTGAGCTCTATGAGTGCCAAAGGAAGAGATTTTGTTATTTTTGGTAAATGTTTATGCAATGTGTGAGCTATATCTTATAAGATACATGCATATATGGTGTAGGACAAGTCAAGGGAACATGTTAAGGTCTTAGGGATGGTCATTGGTCTTAGGGATGGGTTATTGGTCTTAGGGATGGGTCTTTGGTCAATTAGACATGGTATGGTGTGGTTTTAATGAGGTATGTTGCACATTTGACCAAAGTGGAAGAGTTTCTTGTATATATGCTAAAATTTCGGCATACATATGATATATAGGATATATATTTTGTAACTTTTATGTATTGGGTATAAATGTGGGTATTTGTTGAAGCGTAGAAAGTTTTGGTGGTTCCGGGAGTGCCTAAACGCAATTTATCGCGAAACGTATACACTTTACGTATCTGATAAAAATAATTTTAAAAAGTTAATTATTACTTTCGTAAAATAATATATTGCTTGTTTGACGAAAACTTCAATTCGTTTGGTGTCCGTTTACGTTGGTTGTTGATTTTTAGTTCACGCGATTTAACTTAACACTTAAAATTAAAAGCGAACGCGTACGAGAAAAGAAAAAAAATAGTGAAAAATGACAAAATGAATGATGTCATAAAATGGCCTAAAAATACGAAATGTTACAGTCGTTGCCGCCATCCCCCCAAGTCCAGTGGAATTTTTTCGATCAGTACCGGTGTTAGCAGCAGTGGCTTTGCCTCTTTCCAGTCCTCGATTCTTGTTGCCCTTCTTGTGGCCATCATTCCACCAATCGGGGTAGCCAATTAGCTCGAAACACTGATCTGTGGTATGCCTCGACATACCGCAATTACCACATGTTAGGTGAGTTTTGTTTTGTTTAATGTCATTAGCCTTGACATGAAGGTTGAAAGTCTATAGTTTGTCTCCAAACTTGGTAGCTTCTCCGGACATGGTAGCTTGAATTGAGGATTTGAATAGGTTATACAGTATACGATGACCAGACCTGCTCTGATACCATGATAAGAATTGATAGGAATTAAGAATAGTGTTTTTATTCTATTGATTGATTGATTTCCAATGCAGAGAACAACCGCTATTTATACAAAACTACAATGGGCTTAAAGAGGGAAAACAATTATTGTGTGGCTATTACTCGTTGACCGAATATCTTTGCTTGAATTAAGGAATATCTTTGCTTGAATTAAGGGATATGATGTAAATAACCATTAATCTTGTTGACCCCATTAAATTGTTTCGTTTTAACACTCCCCCTTAAGTTGAATAGTAGGATTTCTAAAATTCAACTTGCCCAAACACTCGTGTAAGGTTCTTTCATTAACAGCTTTTGTTAAAATATCGGCGAGTTGGTCTTGTGACCGAACAAACGGAAGTGTGATGACCTCTGCTTCTAACTTTTCTTTGATGAAGTGTCGATCTATTTCTATATGCTTTGTTCGATCGTGTTGTACTGGATTTTCTAAAATTTGGATGGCTGCTTTGTTGTCACTCATGACTTTGCTAGGTTCTTGTGGTGGATATCCTATCTCGGTTAGTAGCTTTCGTATCCACAACACTTCAGTTATCCCCCTTGCAATCCCTCGGAACTCGGCTTCTGCACTTGAAAGGGCCACCACTTTCTGTTTCTTGCTTCGCCACGTAACAAGGTTCCCACCAACTAAGGTAAGGTAACCTGAGGTTGATCTTCGGTCTCCTTTATCTCCTGCCCAATCTGCATCGGTATACAATTGAGTTTCTAAATGCCCATTTTGTTTGAACAAGACTCCATGCCCCGCCGTTCCCTTAAGATATCTTATAATTCTTAAGACTGCTTTCATGTGAGCCTTTTGAGGTTGATGCATAAACTTACTTACCACTCCCACACACGGTGACACGTATGAGGTGACAAGTTAATTGTCGTACTCCCATCAACTGGAAGACTTTAAAACGATGGATTACGAAACAACATGTGCGATCATAAGAAGAGTGTTCCAACTCAGAGTCGAATGGTAAAGTAACTAGTAGAATTTACAAAATATGTCGAATTTTCGATATCATCAAAAGGGAATAAAGTAAAGTCGCGTAAATGGTTGGAGTTAATCGTAAGAGATCAAGAAGAAATTATCCCATATGTATAGGTATCCATATATAATACCAGCATTGACGCTCAAGGGAGTAAAATGAGAAATCAGGAAGTACACGAAAATCGGAGTGGTCAATATTTATATAACGGACCGATACAAGGTAAATAGTAAGATGTCATATGATAGACGTAGGAGAACGAAATCATAGTCTAGTATTAAATACTCATTATCCATGTAATAGTAGTAGGGATGCAAAAGAGAGCATATAAGTTACCTGGGAGCAAGCGCGCGCGGATATCGGATAAAACAAGGAAAGACTCTATATTTTGAAAAACATGGTCATAGTCTAGGTTTTGAAAACGACCTAGTTCTCTAGACTTCAGCTCTGATACATTTGTAACACCCCAAAAATCAGGCACTCAGCGGAAACTGGTAACAAATGGGTGCTACTTCAGGGCACAAAACACAAGTCACGGAGGGGAATACGACTTTTATTACTGGACGTTTAAATAAAGTCATCCCATGATGATGAAGAGGCGGACCTTCAACGGGCTCTGGAACTAAGCCTAAATGATCAAGGGGTATGAACTTAGGGACCGCCTCATCCGGTGGTAATTAGGGAAACTAACTATGGGAGAATCCAACCACTACCAGATGTACAAGGAAAGGGAAAAGAGAAAGTCGTTGATGAACAAGCTGCTCACGATCTACTCACTCTTCACACTCCAAAGCAGAAGAGCCCTGCAGATTAATTTATCTTTCAGAGGCGCACTCATATGCCCACTGAATCCTATGGACATGCTGAATCTCCTTCCTTAGATGCAGAACTAGCTCTGACTGATAGTAAAACAGAATCTGATGAGGAAGCGCCTGAGATCCATGCTGGAGATCAAGATGAAGGTCAGGCTGGACCAAACCCTGGTGAACAAGATGAAGGCCAAGCTGGACCAAACCTTGTTGAACAAGATGAAGGCCATGTTAGATCAAACCCTGGTAATGCTGCGGAGTCTTAACCTCAATCAAGTCATGTGGTTCATGCTGGACCAAACCTTGAACACATGGACTCAGAGGACACTGATGTTTCAACTCATCAAATCCCTGATCAAATGGATGAAGAGTTTACCTCAACTGCTTATCCAAATGTTCAGGAGAACCTTAAACTCCCAACTGAAGATCAAGTGATTCTCGAAGAACCTGCAAGCTCCACTGGAACCCTGTCTTCTCTACAAAATCTTGACAAGAAACTCAGCTTCACCAATCAGTTCTTCATAAAGAAGCCACAGGAAAAAGAACCTAAGAAAACAAATACTCAATCAGAGGTCCAGTCAATGGTCACGGTTCCCATTCATCATGACACCTCATCAGTTCCCCCAATTACCTCTTCAGTTATTGATCTCATTGTGTCACACCCAGTCTCCATAACAATTCATGCACCACTTCCAACATCAACAGCAACAACCACAACAATCACAACAACAATTCTTCTGTAGTTCCAGATGGAGGAGTGTCATAAGATGCTCACAGATCAGGTTGACTGGACGAATCCAGAAGGAGAACAAGTCAGAGTCGATGTCAACCGACCTCTGCCTCTTGGTGGTCCTCCAGGTCATGTTACTATTCAACTACAATTCTTCTTCAATAAAGACTTGGAGTATTTGAGATATGGCAGCAAGGGAAGCAGTCCCGCACTATAGATTTCCAAGATGAAGGCTGCCAGTTATCCTGACTTTGGTCTTGAACTGTTAGTGCCGGAGCAAATATGGATTGATGATGTGTGTACATATGACATAAGTGCAAAATATGGCATCTCTCACTGGTGGTTTACTCGACAGAAGTTCTATATTGACAGACATGATTCTCCGTCATGTCGCAAAGATGTTAGAACACACAATGCAGATATCTCAGTGTACGTCAAGAATTAAAGCCTACTCAAGATACGGGTATGACTACTTGAGCGAAATTGTCCTTCGAAGAGCTGATTTCCAAGAACACACAATGGCTGAAAAGGACTTCAAATACCTTTAACCTAGTGACCTTTGAAGACCTGAATCTGCTTCTTCTGCAAGGTCATCTCGATCATCTTCCTGGTTCAGACAAACGGATGCTATCTACTGCTGTCAAGCTATGGACCCGAAACTTAGTGATTCGACAGCGAGTTAAAGATTTTCAACTCGGCATTGAAAGCTACCAGACGCAGTTGAACCTCACTAAACCAGGATGGGATGCTACAGGCTACGAATTCAAGCATGATTATACCATCATTGAGTCTCCTCGAGCAGTAGTGTTCCCGGTCAACAACAATGAACGAAAGATCATGCGGTTCAACAAAATATACAAGTTCAGTGATGGAACGTTGACACGCATTCTGGAAGCACTGGATTACAGAGTCAAAGAATTTAAGGTCAAGCGGCTCAATCCGGGTATGAATACGCGATTCTGGACTCAAAAGGACGTGACAAGGAGCAAAGAGTTCATAGCGGCTATTGAAAAGCGACTGAAGACAAGAAGGATCTACCGGAACCTGGAATGCTTTGTTGGTGGACGTGTTCGTGATATTGACTACAGGCTTCTTCAGAGAACGGAATGATATCGTCATTCCATTTAAAAGGTCAATATCCTGTGTATTATATTGTAAACTTTGTACATTATATAGTAGTGTAGTAATCAGTGTTATGTGTCAGTTTATGAATTTTTCATGAGTTTCTCGTTAAACTCTAAATTATTTTTATACCCATCATAACTGACACTAACATAATCTCTCATTAATTAAGGGGGAGCATATATAGGTTCTAACAAGGTTGTCAGGATCGGGATCTTACCTAGGACCGTTTTCGGCTTTGCAAGATCGTAATCGTAGGATCGGATCGGGATCGTAAGATCCTATGAAAACATATATATTTTTGCATAAGGTTATTTTTTTATATTTCTATATGTTTTTATATAATATTTTATATGATGAGCATTTACATATATCCAAAAACACTTCAATATTTACATATTTTATCCAAACATTTTTAATAGCATTGTACATCATGCATTGATAACTTATGTTTTAGAGAATTATTTAATTTTTAAGTTTTATTGAGTATATATGAAGTTCCCCCTTATATGATAAACAAATCTAAATGGATGATAAAAGAAAAGGTTATATGTTCAAGTACCGTGGTAATGGGACGTTAGATATATTGTAATACATACTTGCACAAAGTTCATTCATGTTTCAATCGATAAAAATGAATGATTTAGATACAAAAAAGTTACTACATACGTGCACCTACTTCATGTTTCAATCGTTAAATGATTATGGATAGAAAAGAAATATGAAACGGTCTTAATGAAAATTTATAAACCTTAGCCTAAATTACCAAAAGTCCAAAATAATGCCATTCTACGATCCTACGATCCTATGGACGATCCTACGATCCTGAAACGATCCTGCTTGAATTACGATCTTGTTACGATCCTGATCGTTTTTTGTGTGTAGGATCGTACGATCCTACGATCATGATCGCGATTTTGACATCCTTGGGTTCTAATATCGGCTTGTATTTAATCAGACCACATTTTCTCCCAAATTTTTCTAACTTATTTAAATCAATTGAGATCCTAAATCTCAAATGGTTTAAAATTTTTGATCAGGGGAGAGAATGTGATTTAAATATTAAATCTGATAAAAATGTGATCTATTAAGACTCCAGCAGGTACTCCTCCCTCCATGTGCCAAACAATTTCGATTACCGACGTACTGGTTGAGGGGGAGCGCTTCTAAATAATCAAAACAATCAAGGTACAATGGCTTTGATATCTATATAACAAGTACCTTGATTGATTTTTCAACTGGTTTTACGACAAAGTGAATTATACCAAAAGACCGAACCTGTACTTACTTTATCGAAGTTATAAGGATGGTAAGGTTAAGTACATGTTCCCATGATCCCGCCAGAACCAAAGGGATCTACCTAGGGACAATCCACTAGTTAGTGTAGAAGTCCTTAGGTATGATTACAAAAGGAGTAATATGAGAATAAGGGAAGAGTGCGGACTGAAATGGAGCTAGTACTTGAACAAACCCAATAAGGTACTAGTAATGAAGTCTCGGTAAGCACTGAAGGGGTTGAAGAATGAAAAAGAAATGTTAAGATAAAGGGTGAAAAGAAAGCAACCCTCGTTAAACATTAGGCAGAAACCGGGTCACTACATATGTTGTCAGAATCACATGGTTGATTGCTGACATTGAAGACAAGTATCATGGACCCAGTGATACGCTGCACAACCCTCCCTAGCAACTCAAGATCCCTCAAAGGATTCTTATTTCATTTCTCACAAAGATCAATACATTTCTATCCTCTCTCTCACTCCGAGTTAGATGATATTAAAAAGGTGGCAGTTTGCTCTAGCCTCTTACTACTAAAACTAAAAATGCACAATTGAGTCTAGAGCCATGAGATCATCTATAAATCTCGTTAGGATACTAATTCAAAATATGCTTGCTCATCACACACTGTGATAACAAGTAAGATCTTAAGAGTCCTACGCATTATCCTCGTGGTATTGCCAGAACATCCGAGTGATACAAAAGTACTCATAATGCAGATGTAAATCCTTCTAGAGCCAACATCAAACAAGCTCTTGGTAGGTAACATGTGAGATCCATTATGGATCAAACTTGTGAAAAATGGAAAGCAACGATGGTGCGATTATGTATGAATCAAACTTGTTCCAGGCAGTGAATTGACGGATAGTTTTTGGAAAACCTTTCGATGTGCTCAACAACTGATTTTCGAGCACATTGACTGTGTATATCTTTCAAAACAAATGTGTTTCTAATGAAATTTGATTTATGTTATAAAAACCTTCGATGTGTCACAAAACTCTTTTCTGAGTGACACGCGACTGACTTTCAAATCAATTTCTCATTAATCAGTGGGTTTTCAATTCACTGGTTCACTCACTCCGTGCTTTGTCTACTTTGAGACGCTCCGGTTTGAGAATGGCTAGCGCAGCTGCGAAACCCTGTCAAGGAGATTCTTCATAATTCTACCTGATCACAGGCAGTATTTATATTGATTAACAGGGAACCGTGGTTCTTGCAAACTTATTCAACGAAAGTGAACAAAGACACTTTCGTTTACTTGCAGGAATCCCCGATGGTAGCAGCTGCTGGCAAGAGACATGTCAATTTACAACCCCATGCTCACACTTAACATTCCTAATCAAAGACATCATGATAACTGAAAGACCTACAACACAGCTTCCGCAACTCTGATGCTCTGATACATGCTATCATGATCCAGAAAAGTATGAGCATGCCGGTCCGAATGTCACATGGAGGCAATACTACAACAAGGATGATTAAGAGATTTACCGTGGCTGATGATCTCAAAGATCACACAAGTCAAAGGAACTAAGTTCAAAGATCACTACATTATGTACAAAGAGATCAATGCATGAAGAATCAAAGACTACGAGCGGAACATAAGATCAAGATTGCTGAGCTTAATTTAGTATTTTCTGGGGTGACCTCCCTTAGGGGGAGATTGTTAGATATTAGAAAAAAGACTCGGTCACCCCGTGTAGTTTACCATTTATTGTTGCTCGTAGTTAAGTAGTTAATGTACAACAGTCGATAATGGGCCGGGTATTAAACCCAACGTGTAAGCCCTCTACCAAGGCTTTAGGCTAGTTTTTGTTGGTACTATTTAAGCCTCTTCCATGCCATGGAAGAGGTGGGTTAGTCATTTACATAATACAAGTTCATTTTCTCTCACTAGAAAGTTCTCTCTAAACCCCTAACCACTAAACCTTATACCAATACCTTTATAAAGTAAGATTCACCCGTGGCTTAACATTTATTACCCATGACATTGTAGTATCACCAGTGATAAATAAATAATAATAATATCTCATGTCATAAAGTAATATAATGTGACATTAGTCATGGTATTCCACATATAATTAATATCACATGTGATAAAACAATATAACGTGAGACTAACTGTGGTTATTTTTGAAATTCTTAACATGTAATCAATGTTATGTATCACTTGTGATATTATAGTGTTAGTAGGATTAAAGGGTTAAAACATAATTTTGTGAGAAAATAGTATTTTAATTTAATTTTCATAAATTATGTTTGATATACGGTTAGAATGGTAAAGATGTTTATTTTTAATGTCAAACATGATGAACCATTTAATGTTTTACATAAATACTTACGCTCATTTCATGACATCATGTTGAGTGTTCGAACGTACAAATATGTTATATCACATGTGATACTTCAAGTAGGTTTGATGATAAAAAAATAAAATTCTTCGATATTCACCAACTTTTATAAATAAATTGTTTTGATTTGGAGGTCCAAAAATTATGTATGATAAATGGTTGGAAAGGTAAGGATATATACTTTTCAATGCCAAAAAAGATGAGTCAGTTGAAGTTCCACACAAATATTTATACCCGTTTTACGAAAGCTTGTGAAGTGTTCTAACTTACAAATTAGTGTAATATCACACGTGATATATCAAACAAAATACTACACCGAGAAATAACAAAAAAATACAAAAAAAAAGTTTGTCAAAAGTATATGAAAGTGCCCCACTATTGAAAGATAATTTAATGCTCGTCACGATGGTGTAATTTATGTATCTTAACGTTTTGCGGTTTTTACAATATGTAATTTTTAAAAATAAGTGTGAAATTGTGTTTTAATTAAAAAACACAAAAGTAAGAATAGGTAGTGGATGTTTTTTAAGGTTTAATCTTATCCATTAAATAAAATTAAATCTTAGATTAATCCTATCATTAGATCAAACTCAAATGGATGGTGGAGATTTGTCCCTTGGTAAGTGAGGATAAAATGGTATGCAAATGAACTTTTCTCTTTGAGTTAGACGTAAATATTAGTGAATAAATAGGCCCAAGTTCGTTTGTGGGTTTATGGCATTAGGGTTTCACCATTATAAATAATAGTCATTAATAAGATTATACCTGCGGGGAATTATGTAGTCTAATAATCTTGAGATCTAATCGGTTACCAAGTCGTCAATTCTATAACGCCTCGTCAAACCTCTTTATCTTCTGTCTCAAAACCCTAACCATCACAAAAATAAAAAATAAAAAAACCTTACATTCGTTTGGTTATTTTATTTGTGTTGGTGATTTGTGTTACGTCACAGATCCACACGATTATATGTTTATTTTTAATTGTGTTGATGATTTGTGCTGAGGTCACAAATCCACACAATCATGATTTGTGCTACGTGCTTCGGTTATATTGGTTTATCCAGGTTTATCAGTTCGTGACTTCAAGTTTAAAGATTGTTTGAAGACGCTTGTTGTAGGACGTCTTCATCAGTTATGCTTTTATTATTTTAATGTTTTGTCTCTTTCTTTTCTTTTCTAGTTTACTACTCTAGTCCGAGCTTTCATGATTTTGCCGCTCAGACTGCGGGAGAGTATTAGTGAATAAATAGGCCAAAGCCTGGTTTGTGGGTTTAGGGCATTAGGGTTTCACCATTATAAATAATGGTCATTAATAAGATTATACCTACGGGAAATTATGTAGTCTAACAGTAAAAACCATGAGAAAGAAACTC
>BQNB010052891.1:0-40272 GCA_026074375.1 Tanacetum coccineum | reverse complement strand
ATTTATATATATATTTATATATATATATATATATATATATATATGTATTATCTGTATTTCTCTATCCTTCCGATTCTAAACCGACACCTATAATTCATAGGTCGTGTAAGTGTACCGTCGTTCATTACCATGTGATTTCTCTTCTAGCTTATTCACTACTTCACTACACTAACTCACGGTGAGTTCATAGCCCCACTTTTACTTGTTTTTGAATAAATGTTTTACAACTTAGGGTGAGAAACATTGCTTGTTTTGAAAACCAGACACAAGAACTTTACATGATACTTTCCCTTGTTTACGTGTTGCCTAAGTAGCTTAGACCACTATTCGCCCTACTATCATGAACCGTTAATTACCTTTAACTGATTGCTGGTTAAGTAAGCGCGAGTGAGTAAATAGATCTATTGGGACTAATAATCCCTATCCGGGTTTGGTAATTCTTACTGGTCGGGTACGACTGATGTACATGCCAACGGATGTATTTCATGTCGAAACAAGTTTGGGTGGTCTTGGTCAGACACCTACCAGGGAAAATTCTATAAGGCAATACACATGCTACCTATCACCATTAGCTTCGGGGTCATGAGCTTAGCGCAACGTAAATACCTTTTCTATGTGAAGTTGTATCTGTTATAACTATCACATACGTGCTAAAATCTTGTGGTCCACTATACATTCATTTGAATATAAACCTATGAATTCACTCAACAGTTTTGTTAACGTTTTAAGCATGTTTTTCTCATGTGCTTAGCTGGAATTGTCATGACATATCTCTTGAAGTCTTTGTGCTATGTGACATCAACCAAATTTCAAGACTATTATATTATTGCTCGTTTTCTCTTATTCCAAACTTAAATACTGCTTCCGCAATATTTAATTAATGCTTCCGCTATGTTATTAACATTGTAATGGTTTGTAAAACTTTGTTATTTTTACCTTATGCAATGAGTAATGATTTTTCTAAAACGTACCCTTAGAGGTCGTTTTCTATGCTTTGTTCTCGAGATAGTTATGACGTCACGCCCTCGGACACGTATTCCGTACAGGCCCTATTTGGGGGTGTGACATATGGATTCATTTTCAAGAATTATCTATCTTTTCCATACTCGTTATCTTGCAAAAACTTATTTATTCTTCTGCTATGTTTTAAATTTACTTATAATTGTAACACCCTGCCCCGAAACGGGCCCGAATGTTACGACTTACGGAACAAAACATATGCAAAGAGGCGGAAGACTTTAACTAAAAAACTGGGTTTAACAAAATTTTAACCAATTATTAAGAAATACAATCTATACATAAGGGTGCTTCTATGATAGCAACTGATCCCAAATTCACTTCTAGACTACTTATAGTGTAATTAGTATGCTAGTGCCCTCAAGATGGTCCATATAACTCATATATGCACTCTTGTCGCTCGTATCCCAACTCCCCTGTTTACCATGCCGCAGGAAAGAAAAAGCACTGAATCTAAAAAAGCCTCAAGTGAACGATATAAACAAAATATATAGATCAAGTATGAATAAGTAAACGAAATAGAATCAACATAACCTGGGTAACAAGGATCTCGTATATCATAAGAGCTGAATGAAATAAGTATCCAACCGAAAAAAAAAAAAAATAAAAAAAAAAAAAAAAAAAATAAAAAGTTTATATTAAACAAAAAAATAAATAACAAGGTAGTCCAACGAAATAGCGTAACCAAATGAAATAGATAGCCAAACTGAATAGGTAACCAAACAAAATGATAGCCAAATGAAAATAGATACGCCCCCCCAACGTCCACCGATAGCCAAGACGAAACAGATAGCCACACGGAACCAGAAAGCCACGATGGAACAGTTACTCAAACGGAATAGATAGCCAAACGGAACAGATAGCCAAACAGAATAGAAAGCCAAACGGAACAGATAACCAAACGGAACAGATAGCCAAACGAAATAGATCGCCAAACGAAACAGAAAGCCAAATGGAACAGATAACCAAACGGAACAGATAGCCAAACAAAACAGATAGCCAAACGAATTAGATAACCAAACGAAATCGATAGCCAAACAAAACAGATAGCCAAACGAAACATATAGAAATGCCCCACGAGCTCGAAACAAAAGTCAAAGCATGCAACAACGCTTAGACTTAAATAACCAACATACATCATAATCGAAATTGTACATAGGAAGCCGCAGACTCCAGATGTACCCTACAAATGAGGGGGTGAAATAGGGTGTGGCCCCACACTGATCCATTCACGTGCAAACACTAAACTAAACGAATTACCTATGATGCATCCATATGCTCCTTACAAATCAAATCATATATGGCCAAATAAATAATAGAGCACACAAAACAAAAAGGGAACGCCGTGGACTGATCACAAAACCCCGCGCCACAGATAGTGTCACGCCATTGGTTGCCTCAATGACCGCGTATACATGTACCCCTCCATGGCTAGTTAATACTCTGGTACATAGGAACAAATCAAAAAGGGTTCATAAGCATATCGAAACTAAACATAAACAAAATCCAAAAAGGTCATGATCAAACATAGCAATAAACTCCATACATAGTGCATTTGTCCAAATGAAGCATATATGTACACGAATTCAATGGGTTCAACAAAGTTATCAAATAGGATAGCAAACGAATATCGAATCATAGGATGGGAAACATAAATAGGGATTTCAAAGATGCAAAAAGATACGGATCAAATCTCATAAGAATTCTTAAAAGAACGGATAGAATATCTGTACGAACAATTGAAGCTTAAAGAGAGAGTAGATATATCTGTACGAATAGTCAACGCAAACGGAAGAACCGTTAGTTATAACAATAGTAAAGAAAAGAGGTAAAGAATATCCGTACCTTAGCCAAACTCGACGCCTAAACAAGGTCGAAACTTATTTTCCATCCACATGATCTACAATAATTGATCAACTAATACTATTAATATAACGAACGGACTATTATTACATTTTTATTCAGAAAGTATTTATAACCCATTAAACATGAGCTTTAAGAACTATCTGACCTTGTACGTAAAACTGGATACCATATATATTTATGTGAAACTTCATGTCTATTAACATGAGTACGTTTTAGTACTAGTTTTTCCAAAAGCATCAACTTTACATGGCTGAATTGTGCTATTATTTACAAATGGCTGCATTAACTAAAGATTAAACATGTCTTGATAAAAAAAGCTATCGTGACACATTGTCATTTTAGAAAGCCATAACTGTTTCACCCAACTTACATATATGAACTTGTAGCGTATTAGGCTCATTTCAGTTTAGTTTGATAAAGTAATATATACATGATAATTTTCAACACTTCTAAATGCAATCATGTTGTCTTAGGATCATATTAGAAAACAAGCCACTCATGAATATCCCAGTTTTATTATAGGATTCATTATTGTTGGTTAATGAAAGCTTCGAAGTACTATGATTCTATTATAGTCTGTAGTTAGCAAATAAACAAGGATTTTCCTATCATGATACCTATTAGTAGCTTTCGATTATGTATAAAAATAAGGGTTTTACCTTAAAGATAAACGAGTATAGATGATCGAAAACTGAAATGGAACACATGTATGAACACCAATCTGAGCATAAACACTTAAATTCAGCGAGATACGATTGAAACACAAAACCCATACATAATCCTATCAGATAAGCCCAAATCCTTGCCGCTCACAAACTATGTTACAGTGAAGGAACCCGGAACCGTGTTTTCAAACATGACACTTCGCCCTTAACCTGAGGAGAACCCGAACCTCGAACAAGAAACCGAACCGCCAAAAACCCATACTCTGACCTGAACACACCACTTGACTCAATTTACCATTCCAAACAAATACATTCAAGAATTACGTTATGTGTTGTGCTTAATTTATTCGGATTAATGTGGTGCAAGACGTGAATTAACAGATACCCTCCAAATGTCGTTAGGCTTTCCGTCTTTTTTTTTTTCTTAGTTTTCCTCTCAGATTTTAAAATTTAAGGGTTACTTAATGATAATGAAAAATTTATAAATGCAATTCATGAACTGAGTTTCGAGTGATGTGATATACTGTTTGACTCCTTTCCAGTTGACTAGCTCTTTATTTCCTAACGGTTTCCTCTTAATTTTATTTAATTTTTCATTATTAATACATTGATGTAAAAGTTAATTTCTTAATCAATGTTGAATTTACCAACTTAAATATGCAAGGTGCGTTTTATACAAACTTGTATAAACAAACTCCTCTAAAACGAAGGGATGCGGGGATAAAGTTTGTTGACATATTCAACTAATTCTCATTGGCTAATTATAAACTAGTTACTGATCGATATAAGCTCTTAAGATTAGTTATCAATATTTATATAATTTACTACTCCATGCTAATTCTTTTTTTTTCTTTTCATAACGTCATGCGAATTTTGAAGTACGGTGAGCACTAAATTTACGATTACCGTTTCTTTTGCAAATCCGTTTTGAATTCGAACTAAGAGCTCAAACCCGTGAATAACCCCCTGTAACTACAAACGAATATAAAAACCCAAATATTACTATAAATAACTTATTGAAACAAACAAACTCTAAAAGATACGTTTAATTATATATTTTGTATTATTAAAATAAAATATTAATAATACTTACTAAATTTAAGGGTCTTATAATTCACCACCCTTAAAAAATAATTTTGTCCTCAGAAATTTAGACCGGAATCATGCATAGTAATAATGAAAAATTGTGAACGTTCATTATGATTTTTTTATTAAAGATGGCGAATATATTAATAGATATTTAAATTTCTTGGGTGTTAATAAAGTCTTACCCTTCTAAAAAAATTTTGACCACAAAATTAAAGCAAAAACTTACAAGAACGATTTATTCTTCTGCTATGTTTTAAATTTACTTGAATTATTGTACAACTCTTTTATTAATTGAAACAACGAGTTATGATTTTCAAAACATCCATATAGTGGTCGTTCTTTATGCTTTGTGTTGGATATATTTATGAAGTCACACCCCCGGATATCTATTTCTGTTGCGACCTGTTTTAGGGGTGTGACAAAAAGAGATAAAGGAAAAAAGAGGGAAGGCTCACATTTGGCTTGGAAGCTTGGGAACCATACCGACTCTACCTTTTTCAATATTTTTTTGTCCAAAAATGTTAAGTAGCTTACGATGTGAACAGTACGATGTTTTTTTCACGCACGTTTGGTCGCATTGTATTATGTTGATTACCGCTCACATTTTTTTATTTTCTTTTTTTCCAAATGTATAATAGTATAATATCTAATCATACTGAATTGAAAATACCCAGATTCATACAAAACTTACTTAACTTTATTGGAATAATAGAAATAGAGAATCAAGTTAGGCTGATGTCATAGAGTCATTGTTTCGACCTCGCGTGGCGTCCTTACACCGAAAGGACCAGCTATCCATCCCGCGTATATTTAATGTTTACTGGTTTCATCCTGCCTTGGACTCATCAGGGGAGCGGCTCTAAATCCCTACCAGTGTAGTGCCATATCGATTCCTCTACTCGTGACACATACTACACCCTTACCGTTAGGGTACTCCAACAGGACCAACATGAATAAACCAGGAACCCTCGCATTCATGTACGCCTTCCAAGCAGAACTTAACCCTTTAGAATTTGGATCGTGACATTCTCCCAGCACCAATTCATGCACGACCTCATGCATGGTCATTCGCATCGATGAACGACTTCCCTTAAATGAGTTGGCTTTACTCCTACATCATTGCTTAACGGGACAATCGACTTCAAAACATTTGAATCCTAGCGTATAGTGACTACACTCAATCTTGGATTAGCCCATTACTCTTTCTGGTGACTTAAGATTCAGCGTGCATCGACTGTCATCCATTATTTAGATAAGTCCATTACTCTATCTAGCTTCTATCGAATGCGATATTATGAACACCACACAACATCATATTGACTCTTTAACATCCCGGGAACTCACTCCTACCAACTTTGCATAGCGAACACTTTTAAGAACTTTTTGGGAGAACAACTTGAACAATTGTGCTTTGGTACGACTTGGCTATGATACCAATTGTGCTTTTTCCATTGATTCCCAGGCCAAGTCTGCTTGCTCGTGCTATTCCTTCATCGTCTTGTAAGTGATTCGGCTACTCCCCTTGTATGATGCGGCTAAGTCATTAGGTCTCAATGGTTGGCGCCCCGTGACCAACTCAAAAGGACTCTTCCTCGTGGCTTCACTGTGTTGCATGTTGTAAGAGAATTGAGCAACATCAAGGAGTTTAGCCTAATCATGTTGGTTGGCACTCATATAATGCCGAAGATAGAACTCCAATAGTGCATTTACCCTTTGCGTTTGCCCGTGTGTTTGGGGATGAAAACTCATGGAGAAGTTCAAATCCGTCCCCATGATCTTGAACAACTCCGACCAAAAGCTCCTCATGAATCGTGGATCTTGATCACTAACTATCACATGTGGCACTCCCCATTACTTCACCACATTCTTGAAGAATAGCTTGGTCATATCATCCGTCGTAACATCGGGTGGTGTGGCTATAAAAGTCCCATACTTTGATAATCGGTCCACCACCACTATAATACTTCCACTCCCTTCTGACTTTGCCAACCATGTGATAAAGTCTATGGAAACACTCTCTCGTGGTCCTTTAGGCGTCGATAAAGGCTCTAGCAATCCTCCCAACTTCTTTTGCTCTATATTGTCTTGTTGGCAAATAAGGCACGTCTGCATGAATGTCTCAACATCGTCCTTCATCCTTGGCCAATAGTAAGTGCCCTTGACCAATGCCAACGTCCTTTTACTCCCCGGATAACCAGCCCACTTTGAATCATAACACTCCTTCAATATTACTTTCTTAAGGCTGCCCCACTTAGGCACGTAAAGCCGATCTCCTTTGGTGAATAACATGTCTCCCTTGAGCTAAAATCTTCGTGTCTTTCCGTCTTTTGCCAAAGCTTTGATCTTCTTGGCCAAAGGATCATGTTCCAACCCTTCCTTGATTTGGTCTTAGAGGAAGAATTGGGCTTGGATGATGGTCGCAAACTTCACCTTACGACTCAATGAGTCGGCTACCACATTAGCCTTCCTCGGCTTGTACTCCAATTGGTAGTCAAACTCGGCTAGGAAGTCTTGCCAACGAGCTTGCTTGGGACTTAACTTCTTTCGGGTTTGGAAATAACTCATGGCAATGTTATCCGTATTGATCACGAATCTTAAACCCAACAAATAATGCCTCCAAATCCTCAAGCAATAGACAACCACCGTCATCTCTTTCTCTTGCACTGTGTACCTCCTTTCCGTCTCATTTAACTTTCGACTCTCGATTGTGATCGGGTGTCCGTCTTGCATTAGAACTCCTTCAATAGCAAATTCTGATGCTTCCATGTGTAACTTGAAAGGCATGGTCACATCCGGTAGTCTCAACATCGGCTCCTCCATAATCGCCTTCTTTAAACTAATGAACGCCACTTGGCACTCTTCGTCCCATATCCTAGCTTAGTTCTTCTTCAATGGGTCCGTCAAAGGGGATTCTATTGCCGAGTATCCCATGATGAACCTTCAGTAATAGTTCACCAAGTCAAGGAAAGTTCTCAACTCCATAACCTTGGTTGGTGGTTCCTAATCTTGGATAGCCTTTATCTTTACACCTTCCATCATCAATCCACCATCCTTGATTGTGTCCCAAGAATTCGACTTCATCTTGGGTGAAAGAGCACTTCTCCAACTTCACATAAATTTCATTGTCTCGTAAAACCTGGAACACCTGTTTCAATTGCAAGACATGCTCCTCCAAGGTATGACTATAAACAACAATATCGTCCAAGTATACCACCATAAATTTATCAAGGAACGGATGAAACAACTTATTCATAAGGGTGCAAAATGTTACGGGAGCATTGGTCAAGCCAAATGGCATGACTAAGAACTCGTAAGAACCATACCTCGTGACACACGCCATCTTGGCTTCGTCTCCCTCTGATATCCGTACTTGGTAGTACCCTGATCCCAAATCCAACTTGGTTAAGTATTTCTCCTTTCCAAGTTGATCAAAAAAATCCGCAATGAGGGGGATAGGGTACTTGTTCTTGATTGTTATCTTCTTAATTGCCTGATAGTCTATGCACATCTGCAACGACCCATCCTTCTTCCTTTTAAATAGCACCAACGCACCATATGGGTCTTTCGAGGGTCGAATATAGCCCGCATCCATTAGCTTCATGAGTTGTTTGCGTAACTCTTCCAACTCGGGTGGTGGCATTTGGTAAGGGGCTTTGGCGGGGGGCTTGGAACCCATCTCCAACTTGATGGTATGATCCACCTCTCTCTCAGGTGGTAGCTTCTAGGGAAACTCCTTGGGCATGACATCCTTGAACTCGTCCTCCACTTTGCTTGAACCCTCATCCGTCTTTAGCCTATTACCGCCAAATAGCAAGCCTCATTCTTGTTGAATCCTTTCTTGAATTGCATGGATGAAAGGATATTCGCTCCACTCTAAGCATCCCGCTCTGTGCTCACCATGTGATGTGTCGTTGTGTGGTGTTAAATTATGATTCAAGTTTTAAATTTATATTTTGTCGACTTAACCAAAAACAACACTTTAACGGGCAGTGTACCCGGTCGGTGGGAGTTTCGTGGTAAGTAGGGTGTCGATCACTAAGAGCGAGGAACACTTTCAATTTATTAATACATTGGTTTTTCTAATCTAAGTTAGTCTAATCTATGCTAAACCTATGTTAATCCTAAATCTAATAGATAATGAGGTTTTTTCAGTCTGAGAGACTGGCACGGGTTTGGTGGTGGCTAAAACCAATTCAAGACACTAAAACACACGCAAGCAAATCAATAGAAGATAAAAGAGCGGTCTAGCCAAATATAAGAAAACTGTATTAACTATTATTAATCCAATCAGAACGTTGGTTTGTTTATTAGTGCAATGATTACTTATCTCGAAGCGGCATATCATTCTTAAGACTTAGGCGTTACTTCTTCCTAAGACCTAGACATGTAGAATTCTGTCACAATTAAACGCATCCGCATAAAGCATTCTTATTTGCTGATTATAATCTATCTTAGGGATTAAATCAATGGTGATCTTGTTAAACCCTAGCTCATAGAGACTTTACCCACTTACTGCTTAACGGCTCTTTATATACTAGTAGTCCAATGTCCGAGTCCTTGCCAATGGAATAAGAACGTACTCGTTGATACCAAGGTAACCTTATGGCTCAACTAAGCTCACTAGACTAAAGGCAAGGATAGGTTAATATTTGTGATCCAATGATTCTAGATATATAAATTGTAATATGGAGAGCTATCCCGGACTCTTAGCCTACGCCCAAACAACACCGAAGTTGCAGCGCATTAAATATGTAGGACTAGACCCAGTTAAATGATAGGTCACATACTTAAGCACGTAAACAAGTATATTGATAAACATAAACAAGCAATTTAATGATAAATTAAGAAATCGAGATAAACAAACCAAACATTAAGATCTTCATAACAATGGCTAATACCCGAAGGTATTATCCTTCAAACGTCATAATTAATACAAAAGTAATGATTTAGACAAGGTAAAGTAACCGAGTTAACGAATAATACCAAAAACTAAACGATTACAAAAGTATAAGATATTACACGTTGTCTCCTATGGAATTAATCGCGTTGCTCGACCTCTTCTAATCTTTTTCTCCTCTGAAAATCGACTTTTATGGTTTAGGTATCGAGAATATGATTTTTGCACACCTAAAACTCGTTTTTGAGTTTTCTATTTATAAGGTCTGGAGTCGGTTCAATACGGCGTATCCAAAGTGTTGGATACGGCGTATTGGGGATTTCTTGGAGTAGGGACCACGTTTGATATCTTCCATAATATTTTATTCCCATATAGCTTGAATACGGTGTATTGCCTTCTCATAGATACGGTGTATTAGATATTGTTTCTGTGGTCTTTGATGAGTGCAGGCACATATACGACGTATCTGATGGATACGGAGTATTGGTTGTCAGAACAGTAATCTTCAAAATATCTTTGTTTAAGCTCCAGAATGCGTGTCTTTTAGTTAACTTTTACCAAGTACTCCATAATTACTGCAATTCTCAAATATGAACGATTAAGTAACAATTCTTTGCAATAATTATACAAAATGGGTTAATTACATGGGATAAATGATGCTATAAAATAAACGTTATTTGATGTCATCACCATGCAAGTCTTTTAATCATCTAGGATACACAAGGAATTAGCAAACGGCATAGGGAAAGCTTGTACCTTATCAAGAAATTCCAACCCAAGAACCACTTTGAAATCATCCATCGGGACCACCAATAAATCACTCGTCACCTCCCATTCTCCTATCTTTGCCCGAACATCCTTAGCCACTCCATGAATCGGCTTGGCCTCTGAATTTACCGCCTTAATCGTTCCACTTCCTTTCGTAGCATTAATCCCTAGCCGCTTGGCTTCATCAACCGCCACAAAGTTATGAGTCGCACCGAAGTTAACAAGAGAACGAAATTAACACAATTGATGGTTGCTTCCATATATTGTAGGCCTTTACCTACAACCTTCAGCACCTCCGACTTCGCCTTGATTGCATTCAAGATCCTCGTCGAACCCATGCTTCTGCCATCACTCGTGCCTTCGTCCTCATGATCCGACATTCTGTTGAGGCTTGCTTTCTTCGGGCAATCTCGAGTTCTATGAGGTCCATCACATATGAAGCATCCACCACTCTTGTAACTCTTCTTCAAGTTTTTATCCTTCTCGGTGGGAGGTTTACGTGCATGATTGACCTTCGGTTGGGCATTATTTTCTCCCCCAACTTTCTCATGGTTCACCCTCTGATCTTTCGGATTGGACGAGTCCCTCATCGTGCTAAATTCAATCAAGGCCTTGGCGTGAGCAATAGCCGTATTGAGATCTCTCCACGTCGCTCCAACTCCGTCTTAGCCCATCCTTGTAAACCGTCAAGAAAGTAAAAGAGAAAGTCTTGGTCAGAAAGCTTTGAAATCTCCAAGACAAGTGGGGTGAACTCTTTGACATACTCCCGTATCGTCTCAGATTGCTTCAGTTTGTGAAGCCGACTCTTCACCTCGTTCTTAGCATTCTCCTGATAGAATTGCTTCTTGAAATCCGCCACAAATTCAGCCCAAGTGTTGATAGTAGCCGTACCTTGCTCGATATCTCCATACCAACGTCTCCACCATAACGCCGCGGTATCCTTCAAGTATCGGGTTGCCATATTGATCTTGGAAGCATCATCTACCATGTTGACACCTTCTAATTATTGTTCCATCTACCTCAAGAAATCATCAACCGCCTTAGCTTCCCGCTTTCCCACAAACAGTGATGGTTTAGGAACATCAAACTTCGGACCATGGTTAATAGTGTTACCACCTCCACTAGCCAAGGACCGCTTGCACAACGCCATATCCGCTTGCCAGTCTTCAATGGTTTGGTAAAGCGTGGAGACCTCTTCTCCAAACTCCGTCCGTATCTTTGTAATCTCATCCATGAACATATCTCTTACGCCATGGATTTCACGCATCAAGTCTACACTAAGAGTATTGAAAGCCACTTGAATGTCATCCCTTATACTCGTGAAGTCGGAGTCTAAACCTTCCAAGCCCTCAACTTAGGTCTTCAACTCCGCCATGAATGTCTCAGAACCCACCACTCTCTTATCCAAACTTGCCACAACGTCCTTTGACGTATCTCTTTTCTTGGTGTTTTGACGTGCATCATCCCGACCCTGGTTCTCGTCAACAACCGTACTTCCACAAGCACCATTCTTCTTTGTTTCTTTTGGCATCGCCTTGAATCGACTCGCTCTGATACCACTTGTCACAAAGTCATTGTTTTGACCTCACATGACGTTCTTACATCCATAAGGACCAGCCATCCATCTCGTGTATAATAGAGGTTCACTGGTTTCGTCTTGCCTTGGACTCATCAAGGGAGCGGGCCCAACTCCCTACCAGTGTAGTGTCATATCAAGTCCTCTATTCGTGACACATACTACACCCTTACCGTTGGGGTACTCCAACAAGACCAACAATAATAAACTAGGAACCCTCGCATTTATATACGCCTTCCAAGCATAACCCGGCCCTTCATAATTTGGCTCGTGACATTCTCTAATCACCAATTCATGCATGAACTTGTGTATAGTCATTTACACCGATGAACGACTTCCCACAAATGATTTGGCTTTACTTTGGCTTTATGGATTAAAGGGATATTCGACTTTCAACTCTTTGAGTCCCAGCATGCAACAACTATACTCCATCTTGGATTCGTCCATTGCTCTTTCTGGCGACTTAATATCCAGCGTGCAATGACTGTCATCTACCATTTGGATTAGTCCATTACTCTCTCTAGCTTCCATCGAATGTGATATTGTGAACTCCACCCAACATCATACGGACTCTTTAACATCTCGGGAACTCACTCCTACCACCTTTGCGTAGTGATAACGCCCAAATTATACATGTTTTCTATGGCGTTATTTGTATATATTTTATCATTTCTCAAGAACTTTCGATACTTAATAGCTTAAAATTGCTTGCAGATTCACTAGAAGACATCTCGAGGTTAGATACATCAAAATCAAATACTTACACGTTAAAGAACGCATCATTCAAGAAAACATCAACAATCAAGCTCTATGTTCCAAATGTGCGTCGCACTTGCCATATGTGCACCGCACTTACCTTCAAGTCAAAGAGAGTCAACATTGCATTA
Source organism: Tanacetum coccineum (assembly GCA_026074375.1). Lineage (NCBI taxonomy): Eukaryota > Viridiplantae > Streptophyta > Magnoliopsida > Asterales > Asteraceae > Tanacetum > Tanacetum coccineum. The sequence goes on along the minus strand of BQNB010052891.1, from coordinate 27,507 downwards.
ACTCAACAAGTATGCCGCACTTTCCATCTGATATGAAGCATTTATGAAGAATTTAATGCTATTGCATTTACACCCTAAGTACGCCGCACATATCCTCTTGTGCGTCACACTTTCTCAATTAACATTCAATGCTCATGCATTTAATCACCATGTGCGCCGCACAAACTTTTGTGTGCGCCACACTTTTCACCCAAAATCAGCCTATAAATAGAGGACGAATTTTAATTCTCAAATCATTCCTCTCATCCCAAAAATCATATCCCACACACACATACTTCAATCCTCTTATCCATCATCCATATAAACACCAAAAACACTACTTCCTTTGAAGAATAAAGATCTAACGATCAAGAACGAAGACAGTGATCAACTTAGTTATTCAAATAATGGAAGTCTATGTTAACTCTACTTTTGTTATGAAAACCTTAGCCATGAGAGGCTAAATCTATCATGACTACTCGGTGATGTTATGATAATGAATAAGCACTTGGTATAATCAAGATCCCTTTAATCTCAAGCTTATGTTGAAATCCTATTATATCTTATCTTGTCCATCTTTGCTTATCAACTTAAATTATATAATCATATCGGTATAGGTCGAGAGACCCGTTATGATTTATGTGGTTTTAAAGATTTTTCTATGATCTTTATCGTATGTGCCGAGAAATCCACTTTCGTAAATTGATAAACAAATAAGCTTTGATATACTAGTAAGTGGATTATTTGAGTGACACATCTGGTCTAGTTAACTAATTATAAGTCTTAAGTTAATTAAGTTAATTTGTGAAAACGTTTTCTGATGAGAAATCCTTTTTATAAATTAAGGTTCCACTTCCGAGGTCTAATCATTTCCAATACTTATAAATTATTTTCAACTATCCGAGTAGTCATCTTTATTATCATTGGTAAAACAAAAAGTTATTTTCAAGTTAAAGTTTATTTTCTTTCTGATTATCTAAACACTACTCAAATCCTTGTGGACGACCTGGTCTTACCTAAAAATATTATACTACATACGTGGGTTATACTTTTACCCGTGTGTTTCCCTATAATAAAATCGGTATTTTCAGTCATCATAAATTTAAAGCTTTTGAAACACATCAAAAATTTTGGCGCCGTTGCCGGGGATTTTTTGAGCTATTCTGTAGTCAACCTTGGAAAATTACTTTAACTTTCCCTCTTTTTTAAAAATCGTCGTACAATTTTCTGGCAAAATGACCCCAAACAATTTCTCTCTTGGATGCATACACGTGCTTCCAATTCTGAACTTGTTGAACCATTACCCGAACCTGAACGTACTCTGAATGGAAGACTTCGTCAACAAAACAGAAGAGTTCCTTATGATCAAAGAGATAATCCACCACAAAACCCAAGAATTATCTACCCGCCAATTCTTAACATCAATTACTTCTGTCACTTTATTGATATTCTTCGAAATTACGATCTAATGGATGATGAACCCATGTGGGCTGCCGACCATGTTGTCACTCCGACTCTTGGTTCCTAATTTGCTATTAAAGGTAACCACTTGAATCTTGTCAAAGGAAACCAATTTGATGGTAGAACCAAAACCGATCCTCATAAACACATTTATGAATTCCTCAGAATCTACGATATGTTTAAATACAGAGATACCGAAAATGAAGCCGTCCGCCTGATGATGTTTCCCCTATCACTAACTGGAGAAGCAAAAACATGGCTGGACGAACTCAACGAAGGAACTATCAAAACGTGGGATGAACTTCGAACCGCTTTCATTAGCCGATTCTTCCCCCAGCTCTTTTCGATCCACTCCTCGAAGAAATCCGAGCTTTTTCTCAACATGACAACGAATCTCTAACCGATGCTTGGCTTCGTATGAAGGAAATGCTCCGAAACTGCCATGGTCACAATCTTTCCAAAGGCAACATTATAAAAATCTTCTATCATGGTCTCAGCGAAATAAACCAAGAAGTTCTGAATGCCGCAGCCGGTGGTATTTTCCTCTATAAAACACCAAATCAAGCTTATCAGCTTCTCGAAGATAAAGTCTTACTCAAGCTCGATTGGGCTAAAAATTAAAAAACCAAATCATTTCTAAAGAAAACCGTTGCTTTTTCCGATGAAGGTAGCAGTAATTCTGATACTAACAAAATTATGGCCCGAATGGATGCCATGACTTTGAAAATGGATGCTCATTATAAAGAACTCCAATCGAATGCTAAAAAAACCAAACCCGATCTTGATGAAGATGACATACCTATGTCCCGAGAAGAAGAAGCCAAATTCATGCAAACCTTCCATAAGACTCGTTTTTACAATGATTACCGCGACCGAGACTCGAATCGCGATAATTTGCGTTCAAGCGGACGGAATGATTATAACCGAGACAACTACCGATCCAATACCGATGATAAACCATACAATCTTCAGAAACAATTCAACGATTTCATGAAATCTCAACAATCAACCAACGCTTTTGTCAAAGAAATGTTTATGGATCTCAAAACTTAACTCAAAACTGTAACCAAAAATCATCAAGCTTCGATCCAGAATCTTGAAACTAAGTTCGACAGACTTGCTGAAAAGCAATCTGGTCGACCTTCTGGATCTCTTCCAAGTAACACTCAACTAAACCCAAAAGGGCATAACTCCAAAGTCTATCAACCACCGCAATCTCGTAATGAGCATGTAAATGCCGTATTCACAAGAAGTGGTAAATCCTATAACCCACCAGTTAACCCAAATGATCAACGAGACAATTCTGAAACCCCTATCAACTTTGATAGCGATGATGAAGACGAAGAACCTACACCACAACCAAAAACTCAAAATCCAAAACCAGCCAAAGAAAGAGAAAATTAAAGCCTAATACGAAAAATTCCTCGACATAATCTGTGTCGTTCGAATCAATGTACCTCTTATCAACGTCTTAGCCGGAATGCCTATTTATGGAAAATTTATCAAGGAACTAATCACCAACAAGCACAAAATTGAACAAATTTCCGCCGCTTTCTTAAGCGATGAAAGCTCAGCGATGATCCAAAATAAAGTTTCACCCAAACTCGGAGATCCCGAAAGTTTCCTCATTCCATGTAATTTCAACAAAACCTTCTCTTGTAATGCTTTGGCCGATCTTGGTGCTAGCATTAACCTTATGCCATATTCCTTATATGCCAAACTCTCTCTCGAAACTCTTAAACCTACCAAAATGAGCCTGAGATTAGCCGACAGATCATTCCAATACCCTGTTGGAATAGCTGAAAATATGCTCATTGAAGTTGGTAAATTCACCTTTCCTGCCGATTTTGTTATTTTCGAAATGGAAGAAGATAGCAAAGTTCCCCTCATATTAGGACGACCATTTCTTCACACTACTGATGCAGTTATTCGAGTTAAATAGAAACAACTCAATCTTGGAGTTGGAACTGAATGAATGATCTTTAATATCGATTCTGCGATGAAACAGTCTTATTCGAACGATGATACCTGTTTCAGTATCGATGTTATTGATGAAATCTTAGAAGAAGATTTTGATGCTCTTTTAGACGAAGGTAGTAAAATTCTCCATTCCATCGAAGGAACCCTTCTCGAAGAAGAAATCTTTGCTGAATTTAATGAATTCATAGCAATGACTGCCGATGAAAATTCCGACTGAATCCGATACCGAAGAACCACCATTCGAAAAAATCACCATCAACACAGATTATAAAATCAAGACATCCATTGAAGAACCTCCTACGGATCTTGAACTTAAACCTCTTCCTGAATCTAGAATATGTATTCTTGGAAGATCCCTCTTTTCTTCCTGTTATCATATCATCTCAACTTTCCAAAGAAAAGAAAAACAAACTAGTATCCGTTCTTAAGAAACATAAGGAAGCTTTTGCCTGGAAAACAACAGACATTCCTGGTATTTACCCATCATTCTGCAAACACAAAATACAACTTCTGGATGACAAGAAACCCGTTGTCCAAAAACAAAGAATTTTGAATCCAAATATACAGGAAGTTGTTAAGAAAGAAATCATGAAACTCTTGGATACCGGTAATATTTATCTAATTGCCGATAGTCCTTGGGTTAGTCCTATTCACTGTGTACCAAAGAAAGATGGTATTACAGTTGTCACAAACAAAAATGATGAACTTGTCCCAACAAGAACCGTTACGGGTTGGCGAGTATGCATCGATTATCGTAAACTTAATGAAGCAACCGCAAAAGATCATTTCCCTTTGCCGTTTATGGATCAAATGTTAGAAAGACTCGCAGGAAATAAATATTTCTGTTTCCTCGATGGTTTTTCTGGATATTTTCAAATTCCTATCGATCCTAATGATCAAGAAAAAACAACATTCACATGTCCTTTCAGAACATACGCTTATAGGCGAATGCCTTTCGGTCTATATAATGCTTCGGCCACATTCCAAATGTGCATGTTGGCAATATTTCACGATATGATCGAAGAATCCATCAAAGTATTCATGGACGATTTTTCCGTCTTCGGAAACTCTTTCGACACATGCCTAAACACCTCGATAAAATGCTCCAACGTTGTAAAGATGCTCATCTTGTCCTTAATTAGGAAAAATGTCACTTCATGGTCAAAGAAGGAATTGTGCTTGGACATAAGGTATCTAGCGCAGGACTTGAAGTTGACAAAGCAAAGATCGATGTAATCTCAAAACTTCCACCCCCTACCGAACATCAAAGGTGTTAGAAGCTTTCTCGGACATGCCAGTTTTTATCGACGTTTCTGTAAAGACTTCTCGAAGATAGCCCGACCTATAACTAAACTGCTTGAAAAAGATACTCCATTTAAATTTGATGATGAATGTCAAAAAGCATTCGAATTATTAAAAGAGTAACTCACATGTGCTCTTGTGATCATAAGTCCCAACTGGAATCTTCCGTTTGAACTTATGTGTGATGCAATTGATTTTGCAGTTGGAGCCGTCTTAGGTCAAAAAGATGGTAAAAACTTTCACCCGATCTACTTCGCAAGCAAAACCCTTAATCCAGCTCAACAAAAATACACCGTAACCGAAAAAGAGCTTATGGCTATAGTTTTTGCATTTGACAAATTCAGATCCTATCTTATTCTCTCAAAGACTATTGTTCACACCGATCATTCAGCTCTAAGGCACTTATTCAAAAAAAAGATGCTAAACCACGCCTTATTCGATGGATTTTACTCTTGCAAGAATTTGACATAGAAATCAAGGATAAAAAAGGAACAGAAAATGCTGCTGCTGACCACTTGTCCCGAATTGAAAAGGACGAGTCAAGCAACGACAGTGAAATGGATGATACCTTTCCTGGAGAAACTCTTATGGAAATCAATACCAAAGATGAACCTTGGTTTGGAGACTTTGCAAACTACTTGGTCGTTGTTATTATACCAAAAGGGATGACGTATCAACAAAAGAATAAATTCTTCTCTGACCTCAAACATTACTTTTGGGAAGAACCTTACCTTTTCAAAGTATGTTCTAATGGGACGATCAGACGCTGTATATCCGGACCAGAAACCCGAACCATTTTAGATCAATGTCACCATGGACCAACCAGTGGACATTATGGACCCAACGTAACTGCTAAAAAGGTCCTAGATTCAGGATTCTACTGGACAACAATCATCAAAGAAGCTCATACTCTAGTTCGCCTATGCGAAGCATGCCAAAAGACAGGAAATATATCGAAACGTGATGAGATGCTCTTAAACAACATTCAAGTCTGTGAAATTTTCGATATATAGGGTATTGACTTTATGGGACCATTCCCAAAATCCTATAAGTTTGAATACATTCTTGTAGCTATTGATTACGTATCTAAATGGGCTGAAGCTCAGGCTTTACCAACCAATGATGCTCGAGTTCTTATAACTTTTCTAAAGAAACTATTCTGCCGTTTTGGAATGCCCAAAGCTCTAATTAGTGATACAGGAACTCGCTTCTGCAACAAAATAATGGAAAAACCCATGAAAAGATATGGAGTTAACCACCGTTTCTCCACATCATATCATCCTTAAACTAGTGGTCAAGTTGAAAACACGAACAGAGCTCTTAAAAGAATTCTTGAAAAAACTTTTAAAGACAATCCCGCTATTTGGTCAAGAAAACTTGATGACGCTCTGTGGGCTTTTCGCACTGCCTACAAAACACCTACCGGTAACACACCGTACAAACTTATATATGGAAAAAACTGCCACTTGCCATTTGAAATTGAACACCGTGCATACTGGGCTCGAAAGAATTGCAACCCAGATCTCATCGTTGTTGGTGAGAAAAGAATGTTTCAGTTACACGAGTTAGATGAACTTAGACATCAAGAATATGAAAACTCTCGTCTACAGAAGGCAAGAACCAAAGTCTGGAACGACAGAAAATTAAGAATGAGAAAGGAATTCAAACAAGGAAACAAAGTTCTGCTATTTCACTTGAAATATAAATTTAAACAACTGAAACTCAGATCTCGATGGTTAGGACCTTATGTAGTGAAACATCAATATCCATCTAGATATGTTAAACTCTATGGAAAAGATGGAAAGACGTTCATAGTCAATAGCCATCGACTTAAACAATATCAGGAAGAAGATAATGACCTAAAGGAGGGAGTAACTTCTTTTTTCTCATAAAAATGACTCACGAAGTACGAGTCTAGCTAAAGACTCTCTTAAAAATTAAGTGCTTCTCGGGAGGCAACTCGTGCTTCACTTAAGTGTGGAGGAGCCCCTCTTTCATTCTTCTGCTAATATCCTTTATTTATTTTCTAAAAAAACAAAATTATTGTTTTTTTGTGCTTTTTGTTTACTTTTATGTAGGTACTTTAGCTTAAAGATATGGAAAATTATGAAGTAAGCTCAAGAATAGCTCTCTCGCAGCTATACATTTCCTTATGTCCGGGGAAGTACCGTTTTCCCTTAATTTTCCCTATTTTATTTCCCTATTTTATCTATATTATCAGTTATCACATCGAGGGCAATTGTTCAACCTTAAGTTGTGAAGGAGACCAAACTAGGAAAAATTAAATCCTATTCCTCCATATTTTCCCTGCCATAAATTTTTCCAACTGTTATTTTTATGAAAAATCTCCCACATTTTTATATATATACTTTCAAAATATATAAAAAAAGTGCTCCTTAGTAATAAGGCAATCCAACCGGGATTGAATTTATAGCAAGCACAAACCCATTACACTAAATTGTGAGAATTATAAGCCTATAAAAAATATTCGGGTTATACACTTGTCTAAGATAATTTGATGCCTTTAGCTTGTTTGGAGTTAAGGTTTGATTTGCAGTCATATGTGTCTATTCATCATTATGGATGTGTACCTGTGGTCTTTGTCGCCTTTTCTGGAACATTGGTATTGGTTTATAAATTTTATTTGAGAAAGTCGATAATTTTAAAGCTCTAGAACTTGTGCTTAATCATCATTTACTAGACCGAAGCCTAAATGTTATGTAAAAGATTTCGCGAGTAATGTTCTTGAAGCATCCCTTAGTGCTAAATTGCTATAAGTTCTAAGTTTAAAGTTGAAAGAGGAATTTTTTGTGCCAAGCTTGGTTGTATTATCAAAAAAACTCGAATATATATATATATATATATATATATATATATATATATATATATATATATATATATATATATATATATATTTGTGTGTGTGTGTGTGTGTGTGTGTGTGTGTGGTGTTGTTGTGTGTTATGTGTTGTGTTGTAGTTTTAAGGAATAAAGGTTATGTTTCGGCGTGACGATTGTTATCCGCTCCGTATCAGTTCCGCCCCTTCTGGTCAGGTTTATGTGTAAGTACAAGCTTTGGTGGCTGTCTAAGATTATGTTTGTATGTATATTGAGTTGATCTTCACAAAAATATACCCTATCTGAGTAGCCTGAGTGAATTAAAATCAAACACTATCCCTTTGTGAGGTGCTTTGTTACATGTCTATGCTTGAAAAGTTACCTAATATGCAAACTCTTATAAAATCCAAATTTTCTCCACGTCACGATAAATAATTTTATTTTTTGCTTCGATTGCTTGAGGGCAAGCAATAAGCTAAGTGTGGAGAGATTTGATAACGCCCAAATTATACATGTTTTCTATGGTGTTATTTGTATATAATTTATCATTTCTCGTAAACTTTCGATACTTAATAGCTTAAAATTGCTTGCAGGTTCACTAGAAGACATCCCCAGGTTAGATACATCAAAACCAAATACTTACACATTAAAGAACGCATCATTCAAGAAAAGATCAACAATCAAGCTCTATGTGCCAAATGTGCGCCGCACTTACCTTTAAATCAAAGACAATCAACATTGCATTAACTCAACAAGTATACCGTAGAATCTATTATGTGCGCCGCACTTCCCATCTGATATGAAGCATTTATGAAGAATTTAATGCTATTGCATTTACACCCTAAGTACGCCGCACATATCCTCTTGTGCGTCGCACTTTCCCAATTAACATTCAATACTCATGCATTTAATCATCATGTGCGCTGCACAAACTTTTGTGTGCGCCGCACTTTTCACCCAAAATCAACCTATAAATAAAGGACGAATTTTCACTCTCAAATCATTCCTCTCATCCCAAAAATCATATCCCACACACACATACTTCAATACTCTTATCCATCATCCATATAAACACCAAAAACACTACTTCCTTTGAAGAATAAAGATCTAACGATCAAGAACGAAGATGGTTATTGTTGGGAATTATAATTTGAGTTGATTATGACAAAACATATTAAAGATGGAGGACCTACAAGACAAAGCTGGAATAACATTAATACTGATTGAAGATTAGTCAAACAGTATTTAATGCTCAGCTAAAAGATAAAGATCAACATTAATGCTGATTGAAGACTGGTCAAATAGTATTTAATGATGATTGAAGACTGGTCAAATAGTATTTATGATGATTGAAGACTGGTTATTAAGATTATCTTATCTTGTCTTGTTAACCCTACTCCCTTATTATATAAAGGAGGTAGGCGTCTTGGATTAGGGTATCCATCCATACGGCAGATCTTCTCAATGAAGGGAGTTCTAAGAAACGCATAGAGCGTACTGTACTGTAGTTAGTATAGTTAGTTCTTTATTGTGTTTAATAAGAAAACCTTATTAGTAAAATGATTGTGTCTTGTTATTTTCATATTCCGCTTGTGCACTTTTTTTTAATCAATCAAATTGGGGGTGTTATTCATAACCCTAGTTGGTCCAGCTTCCGAATTTCACTATTGGGTATCAGAGCCTCGTGGCTCTTGATTAGGGTTTATAGGTTTTCTATGTATTTATTTTTCTATTATTTTTTATCTATATACACATATATTTTGGGGTCCACAGACGCCCTTGGTATCTTGAACTATGAGGATGTGTATGTTCATTTTGGAGTTTCAGTTATGCTATAATTCTGATTGGAAAGTTACACGCTCCTTTAAAATATTTGGTCGGAGTATGATACGTTATGAGCCCTTGACATTGGGGATCTGTAGGATACTGGTCGTTGATGCGACCGGTGCTCACTGAGACTATCGGCCTTTTGCATGGTGATCGTCCATGCATATATTGATACAATGAATTATCCAAAGACATTTTTTACTTTATATAGTAATATGCACTGTTCTTGTTCGTACATGATGGATGTGATGAATCTATTGCTACTGAGTTAGTATTCAACAAGAGATGGTTAATATAATTTTAAGGGGACGCTTATTGTTAATTATATTTAACCATCTACATGAACTCCTATTTGATTATGACCAAAAGGGATATGAGATCCGAGCCGTGCATGGATTCACGGGGAAAGTTCTTCATCTATATTAGCTTCTGGAAAGGCTTTGTGCTCTCATCGGTTTTTTTGTAATTATAAACTAGGGGAAGATTGTTGGGAATTATAATTTGATTGATTTTGAACAAAACATATTATTAAAGTTGGAGGACCTACAAGACAATAGCTGGGAATAAAAATTAAGACTGATTGAAGAAATTTTTAGTAAAACCTGTATTAATGCTCAGCTAAAAGATAAAGATCAACATTAATGCTGATTGAAGACTGGTCAAATAGTATTTAATGATGATTGAAGACTGGTCAAATAGTATTTATGATGATTGAAGACTGGTTAAATAAGATTGATCTTATCTTGTCTTGTAAACCCTACTCCCTCTATTATATAAAGAGGGTAGGCGTCTAGGTTAGAGGTATCCATTCATAGCAGACTTCTCCAATGAGAGTCTAAGAAACGCATAGAGCGTGTGTAGTGTAGTAGTAGTAGTTAGTTCTTTATTGTGTTTAATAAAGAAAACCTTATTAGTAACATGATTGTGTTCTTGTTATTTCATATTCCGCTGTGCTTAATCAATCAATGTTATTCATACCCTAGTTGAGTCCAGATTCCTGGATTTCACAGTTATTAACTTAGTTATTGAAATAATGGAAGTTTATGTTAACTCTACTTTTGTTATGAACACCTTAGCCATGAGAGGCTAAATCTCTCTTGACTACTCAGTGATGTTATGATAATGAATAAGCACTTGGTATGATCAAGATCCCTTTAATCTCAAGCTTATGTTGAAATCCTATTATATCTTATCTTGTCCATCTTTGCTTATCAACTTAAATTATATAATCATATCGGTATAGGTCGAGAGACCCATTATGATTTATGTGGTTTTAAAGTTTAGTCTATGATCTTTATCGTTTGTGCCGAGAAATCCACTTTCGTAAATTAATAAACAAATAAGCTATGATATACTAGTAACTGGATTATTTGAGTGACACATCTGGTCTAGTTAACTAATTATAAGTCTTGAGTTAATTAAGTTAATTTGTGAAAACGTTTTCTGACGAGAAATCCTTTTTATAAATTAAGGTTCCACCTCCGAGGTCTAATCATTTCCAATACTTATAAATTATTTTCAACTATCCGAGTAGTCATCTTTATTATCATTGGTAAAACAAAAAGTTATTTTCAAGTTAAAGTTTATTTTCTTTCTAGTTATCTAAACACTACTCAAATCCCTGTGGACGACCTGGTCTTACCTAAAAATATTATACTAAATATGTGGGTTATACTTTTACCCGTGTGTATCACTATAATAAAATCAGTATTTTCGGTCATTATAAATTTAAAGCTTTTGAAACACATCACGCAGCTAACACTTTTAAGAAATTTTTGGGATAACAACTTGAACGATTATGATTCGGTCCACCTCGATTTGATTTGGCTCTGATACCACTTGTCACGAAGTCATTGTTTCGGACCTGCATGACGTTCTTACACCGATAAGGACCATTCATCAATCCTGCGTATAATAGAGCTTTACTAGTTTCGTCCTACCTTGGACTCATCAGGGGAGTGGCCCCAACTCCCTACCAGTGTAGTGCCATATCGAGTCATCTACTCGTGACACATATTACACCCTTACTGTTAGGGTGCTCCAACAAGACCACCAAGAATAAACCATGAACCCTCGCATTCATGTACGCCTTCTAAGCAGAACCCTACCCTTCAGAATTTGGCTCGTGATACTGAGCTCGAATGTATATATTAATTAGTTGAACACAAGTTAAAGATTAAAAACAAAGGTTCGATTAGCTTGAGTTGAGTTTTAATTTTCAAAGTGTTAGATAAACTCAACAAACCCAGAATCTAGAATGCGGAATATACGACCGTGTGATGAACTCAACACAAATACAAGATGTCATCTTGACGAATGAAAAATAAAGAATCGCACGCGACACGAGATCTTGCTCCCAAACGATTTATATATTGAGAACGAAGGAAAAGAAAATTACAGTACAAAGACCCCTCCCCATCACCTCCTAGCTGCTACTATAAGGAGGAGAAACAATCGATGCTTGAATGCCTTAGACTCTTCAAAACCCTAGACTGTATATAAGCCAACATATGTCGGTTTATTTGACTATAGCCCAAACTAAATTTACACCAAGACCCCCTAGATATAACAATACTAGACTAATATGGATACTAATTATAACAATTTCCACCTTAGTACCGTATTAGCCTTTACCGATACTCAGCAAATTCAACCTATGCTGGAACCTCGGACCAGGGATAGCCTTTGACAATGCACCTATAGCAATACCCGCTACTATCTTTAGCTCGAATCCTGACTCTATTGCGAGTCCCTTTAGCCAAATAGCCTCATTTGCAGACTCCGTAAGTGTCATGTATGCCACTTCAGTTGTTGACAAAGCCATCATGTGCAGCATCATAGCTTCTCAGATTCCTTCACATCCTTGTATCATCAACCCGTACCTTGTGATTGATCTACCCATGACAGTGATCGATCTTTCCATGGCGTAGTCAAAATCCACAAAAACCTGTACGTCTGTCTGTAATCCACGATCAAACTTATCCAACATACCCACATCTGCAGATGTTAAGTCAAGTCTCGAGTAGACCATCTGATACTCCTGGCTTCCAACCGCATATATACATGACCACTTACCATTCTTTTCCACATCACAGTCCCCTGATAGACTACCCTCCAACGACAGTATGGAGTGTCCCTCCAACAAAGTCTGTACCAACTTCCCGTTGTAAAACCTGGACTGTGACACCCTTAGAGTATTACCACTCTGATCCCTGACGATCTCCATACCAAGTACATTTCTCTTTGCTTTATCCAGCAAACCGTTAGTAGCCCAGATCTTAGCCTTGCATCCGCAAGAAAAAACCATATCATCTATATATAGAAATAGATGTATGAACATACCTGGTGTACACTCCCAGTAATAGCCATCGCTTTCGTCACTACATTTCTTGCAACCGTTGCTGAGCATATACACATCTGATCGAGCATCCATATCATCTTTCAATCCAGCCTTCCACCTAGAAATCACCTCACAAGCAACTGTATTATTGAAAGTCAATGACTCATGTGCATAAATCTTATCCACAGCAGTAACTACAAAAGCAGCCTCATTGTTGTCTTCTCTATAACTGAATAGTTCATGTGTTGAGTGTTGATCCCTATCACGTGCTAAATAATAGTATATCAAATCTTGAGTTTGTACTTCCTGTGAACTAGCTAAATAATTGACATTCCCATAAGGTTCCACCTTAAATGTATGATCCTTCTGCGGTTCCACCTCAAACTCAACTCCTTGCAACACCTGCACGGAACCCGTAACTACACCATAACCAATGAAAGTTTTCTTGTATTCCCCACTTTCATTGAAACCCATATTCCGGTAAAGCACTACCTTTGAAGTAACGTCATCTAACCTCCAAAGCTTTATTACCCACTATACCTTTACGGTATCCCAGGAATATGAACTTGACTTAACCGGTTCAAGCATCCCTTGCTTTATACTAGCAAGCCAGCCAAAAAAACCTAACACATCTACAAGTGTCTTAAATCTAATCGTTGATGATGGTGACCTATTCACTAGATATGTAGACATGGTTGTATCCTCTGCCCAATGAACCTTAGACTGACCAGACTGAATCAGAAAACAACATACCTTAGCCAAGGATGTCACGTTCGTCTCCATAACCAACCCATTCTACTGTTGTATCACTGCAACACCCAAATGTTTAGCGACCCCACTCTTTATACATTATTGTGTAAATCTCTGATTACAAGAATCAAGAACATTACCCTTCTTGATCTTCCACCCAGTCTGATATTCTTCTAACTGCTTCCTACCCTTTAATGTCTTCCTGGTCACTACTTGACTGTTTACGGTATATACGCAATTAGTCCTTCTTGTTCCTGAGAGTACCACCAGTGAACCCTTTATAACCTTGATCTTAACTGACTGCATCTTCACGGTAAAACCCTCTTTTTTAAGAGTGCCCAGCGATATCAAGTTTCGTCTTAATTCCGGAACATACCTGACATTGTCCAACATGAAATTTGACCCATCCCTCATCTGTCACCTTACCTGTCCCCCGTATACGGCATTCCTTGCCATCACCAAGCAGTATTTTACCACCGTCATACTCTTCAAAATCAACAAAGTAATCTCTCATGTATGTTATATGGTATGCACTGTCATACCTATCAGCTCTAGAACCGGATACCTGATTTCATTCCTGACAAAACCTTAAGATTTCTTGTGATTATACCTAGGACAATCCCTTTTCAAATGCTCCTCAGACTGACATACATAACACCTGAGTCTGCTGCTTCTTTCCTGTGACTTTACCACGCACTATCTGTATCCTGCTTTATATCTCTCCGACCAGATCTCCCCCTCATATACAACCCTTCACCACCATCACCCTTTGCTTCCGTCATCTTCTAAAGTTCCCTAGAATTAAGTGTCACAAGCACGTCTTCTAGCTTCAAAGTATCTTGACCATATAACAAAGTCTCTACGAAATTATCGTAAGATGATGGTAAAGATGTGAGTAATAATAATAATGCCTGATCCTTATCCGATATAGCAGTATCTATAACCGCTAAGTCACCTACCATCTTGTGAAACTCATCAATATGTTCAGAGTGACTCTTACCCGGATGCATTTGAAAAGTATAAAACTTCCTTTTTAAGTACAAATGATTAGCTAAAGACTTTGTCATGTATAAAGTCTCTAACTTTTTCCAAATCCCCACTGCAGTCGTCTCCTTGGTGATCTCCCGTAGGACCCAATCACCCAAACACAAGATCAATGCGTTGTAAGCCTTTCTCTGAATGACGTTATCGTATGCCACTATCGTGGCTGCAGGTAACTCTTCCAATGCTGCAACTAATCCTTGCTGTTCCAACAAAGCCTTCATCCTTACCTGCCATAATCCGAAGTCATTCTTCCTATCGAATTTCTCGATGTCAAACTTGGTCTCCGTCATCATTCTTTTATCCCTTTGTTTATTCTGATAACCTTGTGATGTAAACCTCACAACACCGAACTAAACAAAGTATCACGTATGCAAAAACCCTTGCTTTGCTGATATAACCCTAAAATTATACCCTTTTATTATCGACATAACAAAAAGAAGAAATAACTCATCTTTAGTCAAACCTTTATATTCATGCAAAATATAAAGTTATTTCTACACATTCACATGCATGTTATAACTTGAAGATTCACATGCATGTAACTTCTATCCTTTGTTTTGTCGTATACCCTTTTTGAACCAAGCCCGCCAAAAACTAAAGATATCTTCCTGGTTGAAAAACGAAGACCTTCTCCTTGTCGATATATATTACCTTTTCAAACCGATTTTTGTAAACCCAAAAACCTTGCAAAACATCGACAACCTTGAAGCTTCGAAAACTTGAAACTTCAAGAACCCGACCTTAATGTCGAATATCAAGAACCTCGATCGCTGCTTGAACCTTAATTTTCAAACCGAATATCAAGAACCTTGTTGACCAAAAAACCCGATCAACAAGAACCCTTCAAAACAAATTTTCGATCACCTTCCCATAAAACGACTTTACCGCGAACAAAACCTTCGCAAAATCGAGTAACCTTGGACTATTAAAAACTATCGAAAACAACTTCGAAGTATAACCTTGTTTCTCAACTGAAAAACAAGAACCGATATCGTTTACCCGTGTCGATAACCTCGACAAACAAGAACGATTCAAGAACCCTTTAGAGTCAACGAATAACGTGTGTGTATGACAAGCAACCTCGACACCTTTCGAGACTTCAAAACCGAATTCCCAAAGAAACATTGTGTCGAACCCCTGTTTTGGAAAAAACCACCGAAACAGGATACACTCTTGCTTGAACTTCTCATGTCTTTGCTGTCCAAAACCAAGACCAACAAACCCGTTGAAAATCAAGCTTCCAGCAAATCCTGACACCTTCTGAAGTCTAAACCAGAACCTCAAAGAAGACCTTGTGCCGAAAGACCTGTTTTGAAAGAACCTTTAAAACCAGACACCTTTTTTGTTGCCCAAAACATGATTGCAAAGTAGAACCCTCACAACATTCGTCCTAGAAACCAGAACGCCCTCAAACCTGGCTTTGATACCAATTGTTAGATAAACTCAACAAACCCAGAATCTAGAATGCGGAATATACGACCGTGTGATGAACTCAACATAAACACAAGATGTCATCTTGATGACTGCAAAATAAAGAATCGCACACGACACGAGATCTTGCTCCCAAACGATTTATATATTGAGAACGAAAGAAAAGAAAATTACAATACAAAGACCCCTCCCCCCTCACCTCCTTGTTGTAGATATGAAGGGGGAAGTAAACCAACTCTAAAAGAAGTTGAAACCTAGCTGCTGCTATCAGGAGGAGAAACAGTCGATGTTTGAATGCCCTAGACTCTTCAAATCTCTAGACTACATATAAGCCAACATATGTCGGTTTATTTGACTATAGCCCAAACTAAAGTTACACCAAGACCCCCTAGACATAACAATACTAGACTAATATGGATACTAATTATAACACAAAGTTTTTGGTTAAGTTGATAGTTCTTAGTTTTAGATCGGTCAAGCCATCAATTGATTATGTATTTTATTGTCGTGTCAAACATAATTCAGAAACCGGGTGATTTCTTTTCCTTCACAAACATAATATAGAAAAGAGGAGTTCGGAAGAAACATATAATGAATATTGGGAAGTGTTAATGATAATTGATTCTTCGATATCGATTTTGATTTTGTTCCCGGAGCCCTAGGTTTAATTTTAAATTTGAACTTTTGATGTTGAATAGATGCGATATTTTGTGGGAGTAAAAGACGTGGTTCAACTCGAGATGACATGGAATTGATATGACTTTAATTTTGCCATTTCATCAATCATACAAATCATTTTTCATTGTTGTCTAATATTGTCTAATAAATAGTGTGGAGATATGAGAATTAGTCATAAAATATAGCTTTGTGACTAAATATGCTTGTTAGTAATCTACTGGTTGCAACCACATGGCAGCCCTAGTACTTCGCAATCCAAATGTCTGACGAATCATGATTCTTTAAAACTGAATTTCTAACTTCTTTGGTTTCATACCGAGATGACATTTATTTCATGATTTGTAAGTTTGAATGAATTGTGGAATATATTTGTGACTAAATATGCTTGTTAGTAATCTACTGGTTGCAACCACATGGCAGCGCTGCTGTGCATGTGACTAAAAAATCTGGAAATAGCTTGCTGTGCAGGCAGCAAAAAAAAAATTTTTGCAGACTTATCCCCGGCGACATGTCGCCCGGGATAAGTAAAACTAAAAATTTATCAAAGAGTATCCCGGGCGACATGTCGCCCGGGAAAATTTGAAAAAAATATATATTAAAAATTATCCCGGGCGGAAAAAGTTAGAAAAAAATATATTAAACACTTTTCCCGGGCGACATGTCGCCCGGGATACTAGGCAATTAACTAATTAATTAAGTATCAATATTAAATAGTCAGTTTAAAAATAATTATCGCCGAGGCGACATGAGCCGGGGGTGATTTACTCTCACGTAGGCACTTATTTGTTGCTGAATGAAAACTTTGTGGGCCACTGACAATGTCTCGCTCCGGGGTAAGTCGCCCGGGAACGTATCCCCATCGAGCTTTTCCGCTCAACTTTTCCCGGGCGACATGTCGCCCGGGAAAAGGATCCCCAGCGACAAGTCGCCCGGGATACGACTGATTTGTCGCTGGGGAATATGGCAAATGTTGTAGTGAGCCCTAGTACTTCGCAATCCAAATGTCTGACGAATCATGAATTCTTTAAAACTGAATTTCTAACTTCTTTGGTTTCATACCGAGATGACATTTATTTCATGATTTGTAAGTTTGAATGAATTGTGGAATATCTTATGTTTACACATAAAGAGTTCACTTGGACTTTTGTTCCGGGTCACAAGGACATAATGAAAGAAACGTGTGTACCAAAAGCTAATTGAAGTAGTCAATTATCATATTAGACTATGAAGTTCAATTCTATACTTAATTAGCTAAATCGTAAATACTAATTTCACTTGACAAGAAGCATCACATTTCCATTACGAGTAATTGGTAACTTCGTACAAAATATCAAATATTGCTAAAATAAACAAAATAATTCTTGGTGAGTATAAATACTTTAAAACCATGTCTACGTACACGCGATCCATCGATTTTGATTTGATTTCCAACGTGTTGAATACTTTGAAATTAAACGTGATCATATCATGCATAACGTATATATGAAGTTGCATAGCATGTTCCTTCCTTTGACAAATAGTATTGAAATACTAATAGCAGTCAAAAAAGCCACATAGTCGACAAACGAAACCCATATTATAATAAATTAGTTATTTACAATTGTATAATGTTTTACATGTTTTATTACTTAAACCAACATATTATAAATTATATTAAGACTGATGAGATATGTACACGATAGATGTTGTCATTTGGCTGTTTACCGATTTGATGATTATAAAAAGCACATGTGTATTTAAATTTTCATAATGTATATTATTACAAATATAGAGATTAGAGACTATTCTTGAATACATTTATTTGAACTTAGAAAATACGTAGGGTTTATGATACAATGCATAGCAACAAAGTCACATTGTTATAAGTTTATAATATTCATTTGAATGCTAAAAATTTTACGTGCCGTTAAGGTACATTATTGTTGGTTTTAGCATACATAACAATTATAATCTAAACAAATCATCAAAGCACGTAATAGCGGAAGCGATAACAAATCATATAATAACATGCATATAATTAACCGGGTCGGGTTACATACCTTTGGATTCTCGCGAGCACAAGAATCGTTCTTGTTTTCTTTGTTCTTGATCTAACCCTAATTAGGGTTTATGTGGATCAATGAATAACCCCTTACCTTTTTGTTATTCGATCCAAGATTTAATCTATAGTGAGATTAAACCACGTTCTTGTACACACGTTTTAGAAACAAGTTAACCAAAAGACTAGTTTGAAAACAAGAAAACGTTTCTAGGTTTAAAGTCGATCGAACAAGAATCCCTTGGGGATAATATCGCTCGATCGATCAACAAGGGAAAACAAAGAAAAATTTAGGGATCTTTTGTGTGTACAAAACTTATATCTTATGGTCCCTTAATCCCTTTGTTTATATAGGCTAACCAAACTTAGAGCCCAAGTCAAGTTCTATTAGGAAAAAAGAAACAAAATCTTTTCTTTTTACCCCTTGCCTATATCCGGCCAATACACCACCTTCATGGGGTGTTCCGGAACCTACTGGACTTCCTTTACAAAGTTAGTCCTTCCCTTTATTCGTTAGTCATTTACCGTTAAATACTTAACGACCGTTAAACGTTTTCGTGTATTTAATAAATATATTACATTTAATATAATTATTAATTCGTTAACTCTTTACGTATTGTGTGCAATCCCGTGGTCTCGAGTTCGATCCTAACACACGACTATTAATTTATCGTCCATAAACTAACAATTATTTATGTCACAATGGGTCGAGTTGACCCACTAACGCTCTTTTGGCCGCTTTTAAGTGTGTATAAACAGTTAACATGTTAAAAATGATCACTAAGAAATGTATTAATATGACTTATTGTTACTTATATTAATAACAATATGAATTTTTTAGAAAGTGACTTAGGCGGTTGTATGCACTAAAAATTCTTTGTGGCCTACTGGAATTTTCGATAATTCCCGACAAGAACCATTGTGTAAAAAAATCATTTTTTTATTTTTTAATCATTCATAAAGGACATGATATAACTATACAAACACACACAAATGTCTCCAACAATGAAAATCGTTCCAATAATTTCAATAATTCAAAATAACATAAACAAAAACACAAAATGTAAAAAATATAAGTTTATAATTGTTCAAAAGTATCAAGAACATGCATTTCATATGTGGTTAGAAAGCTAATGGTATGTATTTTTCAATACAATAAGTAGTGAATCTTTTAAACTTTATACAAATTTTATTTAAAGTAAAAAAAATTAAAAAGTTAAAACATAACACTTATTTTTTGAAACAAAAAGAATATAATACATTATTAATTTAAATAAAAGAATCTTTTGGAGTGCTCAAGTCGCATCGTCAATAACATATGATTACTTCATTAACCGAAAAAAAAAAATTCCCGAATCGTACAAAAAAAGGAAATATCCGGGAAAAAATTAGCCAAAAAAAAAAACCAAAAAATAGCCTAAAATCTTGCCCAAAGTAAAAAAAAATACAAAACGGACCCTCACCTTTTAACTATTTATAATTTTCTTACACAAAAATTCCCATAAAAAAATTTACAAAACCGTCCCAAAAAAGGAAAATATTCGGGAAAAAATTAGCCCGTCCCAACGCAATTTTTTCCCCCCGAATCATACAAAAAAAAATATTAAAAATTAGCCCCGCCATAACGCATCGCCAAAAAAAACCTCCAAAACGTAAAAAAAAATTATTCGAGAAAAAATTAGCCCCGCCGCAACGCACGAGTTCTTTTGCTTGTTAGCTTCTCAACAAAAACAATGGGTGCGATTACATGTACTCATTTACTTGTCAAACAAACATACACAACAAAAAGGATTGATGTATCAGTGAGAGATAAATGATTCTCAACTAGTATATGTACTAGCATAAGTCATCTGGTTAAGAGATCAACCACAATATCATGTTTACTTTTGTTTTGTTTTTAACAAACAAGATTATCCGCGCGTTGCTGCGGGCGTTAATTTTCGCGCATTGTTGCGGGACGTTAATTTTTTATTTTTAATTGTTTTTTCGCGCGTTTTTTTATGTTTAATAGTGTAAGTTTATTTTTTCCTGCACGTTACTGCGGGGCGTTAATTTTTCGCGCGTTGTTGCGTGTCATTAATTCTTTTTTTTTCCTTTAATTTTGTGCGAGTTTATTTTGTCGGTCTCATATTTAATAGTGCGGGTTTACTTTTTCAGTATCGTGTTTAGTAGTTTTTTATGGTTTTACGCGTTGTTGCGTGGCGTTAAAATTTTATTTTTTTATTATTTTATTTTTTTTTATTTTTTTGGTCTCATGGTGTAAAATGACACTGTTTAAGTCAATTCGGAAATGTTACCGCGGGTATTTTTTTATCTGAATGCGTCGAACCTTTTGTAAAAAAAATTTCCTCCCTATTTTGTGCCAACAAATTATTTAAAAAAAAAAAAACTAATTGGGCCGGCCCAAATTTTTGGGCTAAATTTTTTGGGTTTTTTTGGCCCAGCACTGTAGCTACAGTGCTTAAATGAATAGTAAATCAACGCTTCTCAAATGATTATATACAAGCAAAGATATCCGCGCGTTGCTGCGGGCGTTAATTTTTCGCGCGTTGTTGCAGGGCGTTAATTTTTTTTTATTTTTTTTAGTTTTTTCGCGTGTTTTATTTATGTTTAATAGTGTAAGTTTATTTTTTCCTGCACGTTACTGCGGGGCGTTAATTTTTCGCGCGTTGTTGCGTGTCATTAATTCTTTTTTTTTCCTTTAATTTTGTGCGAGTTTATTTTGTCGGTCTCATATTTAATAGTGCGGGTTTACTTTTTCAGATAGTTTTTTTATGGTCTTACGCGTTGTTGCGTGACGTTATTTTTTTATTATTTTTTATTTTTTTTGCGAATTATTTTTTTGGTCTCATGGTGTAAAATGACACTGTTTAAGTCAATTCGAAAATGTTACCGCGGATGCGTCGGTACTTTTGTAACATTTTTTTTCCTCCTTATTTTGTGCCAACAATTTAAAAAAAAAATAATTGGGCCGGCCCAAAATTTTGAGCTAAACTTTTTGGGCTTCTTTTTGGTCAAGCACTGTAGCTACAGTGCTTAAAAGGAACGGTACATGCAAAGTCAATTGATCTCAAATGATAATATGTATAATGTTGTAGGTCTAGAAAATATATAGTTTTGGCATTTCCTTGCTATAGTTTCTTCCAACCGTCTTCTAATATCGAACCTTCCAACGAAGTTTCATGTAGTACCTATCTACTCCGTCCAAATAATCTTTCAAACATACACATACTTCCACGGATATCGTGGTTAGTCTTGAAACATTCTTTCCGATATAATTCTACCTGCTAATTATAAAAGGGCCAATTTGTGAAGCTACCGTCGAAGCTTGGACCGTTATAAAGTCACGAGCCATGCGGATAAATTGGAAATTGGATTCCCTTTTTTCCACAAAAAGCATAGCCAAAACTGGTCAAAGTAGTAACTCTTCGGCCTTAAAGTTTATTAAAAAAGTTTGTAGCCATATAATCTCCCAACTCACTTGTGGGGCCGATGTTCGTTGAACCTTTGTAGCGTCCTTCAATAAACTATTATAAATGTTTATATGTAAAGTCACTTGCCTTCAGGACGATCCGACCCGCATTTGGTCAAACAATTGGGTTTTGATTGTTACCATATTTTGTTGCATAAATTCCAAATATTTTTTAAAGTTATCGTTAAATTTAAAATTTGGGAGTATTAAATATTTGGGTCGGGGTTGTTAAGCGTCAACCTAAAGGATAAGTCTAAATTGTTCATTAATTCTTGTTATTAAAAGTTCTAACGCCTCCAACATTTAAACACATGGATTAAGTGTCGGCGGAACAAGTAAAAACCAAAGATAAATTAGCAAAAAATTTACAAATTTCTTTTTTTAAAACTTAAAACCATTCATCCAAAACATTTGACTAGGTGAGGGTTTTTAATTCGTCTAATTTTTTCCGTCCATAGCATAAATTTGATTAAAAAAAACTAATGAGCTAGTTGGGTAAAAACACTCCGATAATAAGTTTGTTGCCTCGTCCTTTAAAAACTTGTAAACAATAGTTAAATCATTTAGTATATCCCAATCTTGGTCACGGGGCCCTTATCGAAACGGACTTATTTCTATTAACAAGTGTTTCATTAAAATGCGTTTAATAAAAGTCTCCACGTTGTCGTGATATATTTTCAAACATCAAGCAAGTAGATTCCACCACCTAGTATTAATTATCATAGCAAGGTCCTAGGGGTCTTCAACCACATTGATTTACAAACGTCTATAGTACATATAGTCGTCGTCACTCGAACTATAATATAGTTACTAATAAACCCCTACACTAAGATATCAATCTTTAAACTATCACTACTTTTTAATGCCGCTTGCACGGAAAAATTTATAACATGAGTAACTTAACAGGAATGAAAAAAAACACCATCTAAAACGGGTTTTGTACGTAATTTTAACAATTCCATAGCTCTAGTATTATTGAATGCATTATCTAGTGAAATCCGAGTAAAAACCATTAATTATCTAAATTATATTCAAATTAAAGTGTCATGTAAATTTTTTCTTAAATTAGGATCCCTCGTATGAGGAATAACCAAACAGTTTAAAAGTAATTGTCCGTTTCATTAATAACCAAGATTCCGGGATTAAACCAATTGAGCCGTAAACGCTAAACTAAGAATTTGTCGTACCATTTGTCGTTCCATAAAAGAAAAGTTGGTTATTATCATTTGATTTGGGCAATTTGATCAAATCTAATGGCTGGAAATTGTCTAACTTGATCAATCAAGTTACAAGTAACTTGAGAGAATCCTCCCCCGAAAAACAAAGCTACAATGAAAGGGAAGAGAGAATAGGGTATCTGGAGTTCCATTTTTATTTCTGAGACATTTAAATCACAGATGTCATCTATAAATAGATAAGGTGACAAATATGACAAAATGTTTATGGGTGACATATTTTAATTTTGTTCACTAAACTACACTAATTTTTTATTATTTGCAACAGAAGAGAACAAGGAGACAAAAATGGGATCTTCACCAATTTGATTCCATGATCACAATAAAACGATTTAAATAAACGTTATTAATGGAAATAATATGACGATAACTTAATGAATATTGTCTTATAAATCAATAAATGTGTTAATTCTGCTAAAAAAAATCAACATATGTGTTTCAGGCAAGACAATCAGATGAGTTCAAATGTTCAATGAGTTTATTGCAGTTACACATCCGGTGGAGGTTCCAATAGGAAGTCTCCGTTTTACACGGATCAGTGAGGATGGGTTAAAGTTCAATAAATTAGATAGATTCTTAGTGTTTCGGTTGTACATGGCATGCATAACACAAATGGATGAGCACAATAACTTCACTTTTAATTCAAGAGACAGTTACGCAAGTAGCAATATATAACTAACAAGACGTTTCATTACATGCTAGATACGTACGTCTTTGAAACATGTCATCCAACACCATAACGTCTAACGAAAAACAATCTTCAAATAAAAGCAAACGATTACGCCATACAAATAATAATCTTGTTCACAACACTAAATACATACTTGAAATCGCTAGTTACTTTTCTTCATTTCCTCCGGCTTTCCTTGAGGTTGTTTGGCTGTTGCTAATTTATAAATCCCAAAAACCTTCAACAAAGTTAGAGTATATAAAATAATTGACAAAAGATCTAATTAAAATTGATATGATGAAGATAAATGTATAAAATTATGGAGTACCAATGCAAGAACGTGAACTGCTATCAATAAAATAGTGACGAATGTTGAAGCCTCAAGGATCCATGACTGATTAGAGTTGTTTTGTTGAATTGTCATTTTGAAGATTATTGTATGAGAATATGAGATTGTGTTTTCGGTTTTGCAATATTTTGAAATTAAATATACCTTCTCAAAACTGTTCCATACTTTTCGTGATTTTACGGTTATCAGTTTCCACGTTTGGGTGTATATAGCTTACATGTAAAGTTTGCCTTCTAAAAAAAGAATAATTTTACTCCGTATGTATAAATAATGGGATGAAAAATGATACTTGTGCCTAATTACTATGCCTAAAATTAAGCCTAAAAATCTTATTGGTACACTTGTACATAGATTCAAATTTTGAGTCAATTTTTTATATTATTCCTAATTTACCCCTCGTTATTAATTAAACAGTTTCTTTAATATTTCTTCACCTCCCTACATCGCATCTCAGGCCCAAGTGATCTTTAATTCTATTGGTGTTGGTGATTACAATCGGCAAGAGTGCTGCAAATATAATTATACATCTTACTTTTAAATGATAACCCACTTATGATATATATAACTCAACGTTGTGTTGGTGATTTTAGTGTCATCGACGGCCATTTAGGTAATGACGATTTACTAGAGACTAATGAGATTTCATATTCGGCTCGGATACGAGTTAGGGAAATGTAGAGAGCACACGCGTTGAGTTAATATGTTTTCATGACAAAATGCAGGGGTGAAGGGGGTTGCGCCCCCTTGCGGGTGTTGGATTATGACCATATATGAATTAATATATGTCCGAAAATATTTTCGAGCCTAAGGGGACGCACACGTTTATATGTTAAATGACGAGTAAATATATTAATGTAATATATTAAATGTATAACAAACGATCGTTAAAAGTTAACGAGTATTAAATAATTAGTTAAACGTTTAATGGTTAAACGTGAGGGACTAATTATTAATAAACCGAAGTTTAAAGGGTTCGATTCACCTTTTTTTTATTCCTAGTCGGCAAGAATAATAATCCCACAAGGATTTGGAGATTGAGTCTATAAATATGGGATTAGTATTTCATTATTAAAAAAACTTGGAAAAACCTAAAACATAGAACGACTGTTCCTTTTCTCCTTTGTTGACCGGCTACAAATTTGTGGAATCTTTGCTTTTGTCTTCGAAAACCAAATAAACAAAGTGGGCACCCTTTTGTTTTTGTTTAAGTTAAATCATCACCTTTTGGTGATTATTTGTTCGCTAGTTGATTGATTCAAAGAACAAGAACATCGTTTGTTATACACTACTAGTACTAGCATACCTTGTCGTTTGCTAAGAACGTATAGTGTGTGGAAGCTTAGAGGAATCATACCTTTGATTCTTAGTGGGTTTCCGCGTGTAATTAAGCACACGGCGTATATAGACAGTACGGTGTTAACGGTGTACCTTTAAACGGAGTATCGTTTCGTGCTAAAATAAACATATTTTTTTTCTTGATTGAATTATTATGTTCTACACGTGATCATTTATTCTGCTGCGTACTCGTGTTAATTAATGTAAATTAGTTATAAAACCCAACAGTTCATCCCTTTGACAATATAATTGAAATACTATAGCATCAAAAAAATGCCACATAGACGACAACTAAACCATATTATAAAAAATTAGTTAATTACAATTGTATAATGTTTTACATGTTTTGTATTACTTATAGCCAACAATATTTATAAATTATAAAAGACTGATGAGAATATGTACACGATAGATTTTGATCATTTGGCTAGTTACGATTGCATGATAATAAAAAGCACATGGAGTAGATTTAAATTTTCATAATGTATATTATTACAAATATAGAGATTAGAGACTATTCTTGAATACATTTATTTGAACTTAGAAAATACGTAGGGTTTATGATACAATGCATAGCAACAAAGTAACATTGTTATAAGTTTATAATATTCATTTGAATGCTAAAATTTTACGTGCCGTTAAGGTACATTATAATATAATTAGTGTAGTTTGGAATCCAATTAGAAGAGTGATTTAAAGCAAAATGTGTAAGTTGAAAACATCAAATGGATTACAGATTGTAGGAAACTAGAAAGGGGGTTGAATAGTTTACCGGTTAATTTGACCGTTTTAAAACTTTACTTATAAAATGCTTTGATTCGAGTTGTATGTCAATCAATCAAAAATATGAATCACAACTAATCTATCTAATGTAATGAACTAAGTAAACAATAACAATATAGAGAGATAGAGAAAAAACGATCAAACCAAGACACCAAGATTTATAATGGTTCGGCTACGAAGCACCTCTTCGTTCTACACCACTCCCGATACAACCACTCAAGATTTTCACTATGCAACAACTCTCTTTTAGGCGTAGAAAACCTTTACACATCGCGATACCTTTCTTTTCGACACAAACAAGATGTCGATCCTAATCTTAGCTAGAACCAATCTAAGACTTCACTAAGTCTTTACACACTCACAAAATATATACTCTTGGATTGACACACAATCCAAATCACAAATACATAATTTACACAATTGGATCTACACACAATCCAATATACACAACAACACAAATTTAATATAATAAAGACTTGTGATCTTGAGGAGGAAGAAGGAGATCACTTAATAACAATTCGAATTTGAAGAATACAATTTTTTCTTCTCATTGCACATGATTATAAGAATGGAATGAAAAAGAATTAATCACTTAAAACAAGATCAAGGTATGTTAGTGATTAAGATATGTGTTTTAGAAAGAAAGAAAGAAGAGAGAAAAGTAGATCTGAGAAAATTTGTGGCAAGAGGTTCTATTTTTCAGAAGGGGTGGCCTAGTATTTATAGGAGACAAAAAGAGCCGTTGTGCTAGCGGCGGTCCCTAATATATAAAGGGGGCGCTAGGCCTATAAGGGGGCCGCCATAGACTATGCTCCTCTTTTTTTTCTTTTTGTGGGGAAGGTGTTATCTGTTTTAGAACCTTCCATTCTGGGGAGAAAATTCTGATTTCAAATTTATTATTTTAATAATACATTTTTTATAAATAAATATTTTGTTTTTATATTTTTATAAAAACACTTTTTGTAGAAATGTAAGGTTTAAGAAAAATATTTTCT